>JAIGNY010001063.1:725000-790000 GCA_020152595.1 Chiridota heheva
AATTATCGAAAATAGGCTAAATCGATTGGGGGAAAACTGTCCCTGATAAGCTTTCACCTTCCCCGACATGCTTTCACCTTGGTTGAGAGGCAAAATTTGTTGATCATTATTAACGTAAAATTGAAAAAATGAAGGTAAATGTAGTACAATTATTGGTAAAATAGCATTGGAAATTTTGGTAAAATTATTGGAATTTTTGTTAAATTATTAGATATTTTGGTAAAATTATTGGAAATTTCTATTTGTTTTTCTGTAATTGTGTTTCTGTTTATATTTGTATTTAAATCTGTATCTAATTTGTATTGAATGTGTATTTCTGTATTTGTATTTGTGCTTGTATTTGAATTTGTATTTAAATGTGTATCTAATTTTATTAAATTTGTATTGTTTTTCTGTATTTGTATTTGAATGTGTGTTGAATTTGTGTTGAATTTGCATTTGTTTTGTGTGTGTAATTGTGTTTGTATTTGAATGTGTATTGAATTTTAAGTTGTACTTATATTGTATTAGTTGTATGCACATTTGATTTTCTAATTTTATTTTCATTTAATTGTATATTAGTATGTCACATCCCATTTGGTGGGCAATTTTCATTTTGTGACTTCCCCTCTCCCACCCCAACCCCTCCCCAAATTTCTCCCTCAACCCCACCCCCTCCCCCACCACCACCACCACACACCTTCAGTGAGCAAATTCAAATGCGTATTTGAATTTGTTTTTGTATATCTTAATTGTATCTTAATCAGGTAACAATTATCTGATTCTTACAATTACAATGCGGTATGATGTGACGCCAGCTGCGTACCTATTGGGTACTGGAATTAAATATTTATGTAATGCACGAATTACGCTTTGACAATATTGACAATATAAAATACAAAACAGAGAGATACTTTTAGTAATCAAAAACCAAATAAAAAATGTAGAAGTAACCATCTTTTAAAACGCAAAATAACTATAAATGAATGTTTTTCATTTTTAGCAATGTACAGTTTTGACAAAGAGCGTGACGTCATTCGCCCTATACTTACGTATAGGCCAAAGGCCGAGAGTCGAAACTCCTATACCCCAGTGCGTGATACTTTTTGGTTCGTCCTCCACCCAAGTTGGTGCCAAGTGAGGGCAGTAGATATGTTGGTGCATTGAAAATTGAGTCAATAAAAAAAGATAGGCAGACTGCAAATTGAACCTAAAAAATAAAATTTGAAATTTTTTACTGTAAAAAATTAATTATATTTATATTAGTTTTAATCATAACTTGTCTTTCTAACCAAGATTACCGTTCATTTTATTTCTAACAAGAACACAAAAACAACGATTTCTTTTTGCAGTACACATGCAGACGACAATACTTTAGCGCAGCGTTAGATTGTAGACAGGCATGTATCACACCTACTAACTTAGGCCTAACTGAGAAGTATATTTTAAGAAAAATACTACGCGAACAACCTTTTTGATCAGGAATAAATGATTAAAACTAGTAGATGTCTTGAACAATTTCAGTAAACCTAAGATAATGTGCTATCTTAATTGTGCCAGTCTGAAGCTAGCTAACGTCGTATGTAGGCCTACAGTGAGTACACCGTTACTTAGCTTAACCTTAGCTGACCGCCGTAAAGTAAACGCTGACAAATATGGGCAATGATTTTAGTTTTATTTAGGAACAAGAATAAGTTGCTTAACAAATCTTATTTTATTTAGACATGTATGTAGCGATTTATTGCTTTCAAAAAGCGTTGCCGGGGTAAACTTGGGTCATTGTGTTGCCTAGCCAGGCTACAGTAACGTTAGTGTAACTTTTGCCTAGGTTACATTGTGTAAAACCACTTTCAATTTGGTAGCATAACGTTAGGACTATGTACATTACCATGGTATTGACTTGTAAATATCTGTCATGATAAAAAGGCCATGCATGCTTGAGTTGCAGCATTACAATTGTTAGCTAGGGTGGGTGGGCATGAGACCAATATAGGCCTAGGTTTTTAACTAGTTTTATAGTTGGTTATCAACAAAACACCCATCAAACAAAGTCTAAACAGACTGACCAACTGGCAGATAGGTGTGTATAAAACAAAGTAAAAGTAAGTTAATTACCAACTTGGTTAGATAGTTAGAGATACAGTAGATCAAATTGCTCACTTATTACTTTTATTTATATTTTAATAAATTATTAAGTTTTCAGTTTCATTCACATTTTTCTGTTCAACATCATTTACCAACAAATGCAAGCCCTAAATTCTTAAAGTTTAAATTAAAAATAATCATAAAATTCTTCGGAATATGCCTATGTTGTATTGCAGCTTGTATTTTTTATTCTATGTGTATTACATATTAAAATTGCTTTCAATTTAATTACAAAAATATCTCAAACTTTTAAGTTGGGAAGATAAAAAAGCTCCACTTCAAAATTTTGCTTCATGCAATTTCTCTTCTCATTGATAAGCAATCTTTAGTTCTGCTCTTACTGTCTTATTTGTTTTGGTATCCAATAAACAAATTACTTCAGTGCAATAGTATTCCAACTTTTATGTTGTATGATTGTTAAAAATCATTGACTGTACTACAGAGTACGAATATTTTTTGCAATGTAAATTAATTTTGTACCAGATATTAGTGAGCTGAATACCTGTTTATCATTTTGTAGTATACAATACCCTACCCAAATGTTTTCTGACTCCAGGCACATGTAAAATTATTTTTCTTGGTAGCGGAATGTACTATTATCAGGATATGAGGATATGATATGGTAATTTTAGTGTACCCTTTTTAAATATAAAATTTTGTCTGCCTAACCAAAAAAATACACAAAACCCCAAGTGAAAATTCAACATGAAAACCAGCAGACCAGGCTTTTATTTGCAGTAAACAGACATCAAAGATCACATTGTCTTTTACTAGGCTTAACTTACTTAAATATAGGCCACACTTTACTACCATGGGGATCTATAGTTGTTAGACTGCATGAAGCTCAGATTTTGTTGATTTCTGTTTCTTTCTTAAAAAGTCATATTGTGAAATAATAACATACTGGTATATCTATACCTACATCAACATCACTGTACAAAGTTTGCTGATTTCAGCTAAAGCTGTAGTGATAAGTACAGTGGAGGACTTATAGCAGTACGTTCATCCAACTCAGGAATGTTTGTAAAGTTTATTACCAGTTGTTAAAGTTAAGTTTATACAGGTGCTCTTCGCAGAAAATCAAAATTGTGATGTCAAAGCTTGTAAATTTGTTACCTCCACAATGAAGTTTCAATTCCTCCATCATAAATGTACATGAAAATTTATAGGAATGATTTTCAGAAGTAAATGGCAGAATAATATGTCTTGATCTGTTTTTAAAAACCTGAATTTACACACCATTTCACGTAACCTGTACCAGTTATCTAAGTTTATTGATGTATATTTCCTGTATTATTCACAAGTTATTCTTTCTTTACCCTACACACAATTGAATTATTTAACTGTTTAATGTGTTCCCTTTAACACCACAAAGTTAATGGGTTTGAGATGGGCATGGCAAACTACTAATTCATCGGGTTGAACCACATAATCTGATAATAAGAGTTAGTAGCTTTTCCTGACAAAATGAGCCCAACTGTAACAATATTTGCATGTGTCATAGAATTAATGTACGAGTTATTTGCCTTCACCTTATGTTTGGCATAAATAATGTCCCCTTCACAAATATCCAAATATGGGGTATTTCATTTCGAGTATCCATGAGTTCTTTGCCAAGTTCTGTCTAAATTCAAGTAGTTTACACAACAATTCACCAGGCAAATTAAGTAGGCTTTGGCAGCTAATTTGAAGCAAATTGTAGCCTAAATTCTTGTTAATGTTAGTCTAGTTCTAACTTGCATGTAGTCTTGCAAGAATATAGTTATTAGTCATATCCCACAATACACTTTTTGATATTGCTAGTGGCGTTCGTGAGGCCGTAGACCAGTAAACAACAGCAATCCTACAATGTCAGCATACAGAAATGGCTTAGTGAAGCGGAAATTATGGTCAAACGATGGTAAATGATTCGATTCCATAACTAACAAGAATGTAGCCTTTTTGTAGGCCTAACGGCTAGGTCTGAATTTGAATAGGTTAAGTTGGCAAGTTGAATTCTTCTACCTATTTCATACTACCCGATAACCCCGAGCCTAAACTAGGCTTCAATAACTAGGCCTAGATCCACCTTAGTTAATATTACATTGTAAATCTGTAGGATCACAGATGTCTGACTGCGTACGCCTAGCTTTTATGAAATAAAAACAGGCAGAGTACAATTACTACGGAACCGGGGGTGTACAGGTTGCTAGGGCTGGTCCATCGCTAACGTTATTCGTTAAATAGGCCTATGCTGTGGGCCGACTTTCACCAACTAGGCTAGGGCCTAGGCGTAATGCATAACGACTTCGATAAGATTAGGCAGTAATTCCATTAACCTTTCAATCTGCCATGTTCAGACGTAAAACAATGAGTAATAAACACATTGGCATCGTACCGTACCGGTATTGCGAAACGTATCTGCACCATGGTTTGTCCAAAAAAAATCGCACTTTATCCATGAATGACGTCAAAATCAAACTTGTTATATTAATGACTTACAAAATTATTGGCTCATTGAACTAAAAGTGCACAAAAAGTAACGATAAAATTAAATCTGTTGTAAAAAATGTTTAAATCAGCAATTTCTCTAGAATATTTAAATTACACATTTCTTTGGTATGTTCTATTTTTGAAATGCTTGACTCTCTACTGCCCCTACTTGGAACCAACATGGGTAAGTGACTTAAAAAAAAAGTATCACGATTTTGTAACACTGTAGGTATAGAAGTTTCGACTCGGCCTTCGGCCTATATGAAATATAGGCCGAATGACGCCCTTTACCCGATGGGTGATTGTTAGCATTGGTCCTGGCGCCCCAAACCTGCAGGCGAGATTTCCCTACTAAAAGTAGGGTAACTTGAGTCAAAAGTGTGTGGGGGGAGGGGGGTTATAAATTCACTAAAATACAACACATCACCATACAAAAGTATCCATTTGGACAAAAAGTGAGGGTGGGGAAAGTTCCCCCTTGCTTCCCTCAAATCCCCCCTATATTCAAACCATATAAGTAGAAACGTGGGGCCAGGAGGCGAGATTCCTCCACCTTTTTCAAAAACTGACAAACTTTTCAAATGAAAAGTTTCCTTCAATTACTGTCCAAGAAGCGCCCGAACTTTTAATTACACCCCCTCCTCCCTCCCTTTCCAACAAAAACAGGCTTATATCCAGCCAATAATAGATGTTGAGCTACTACATCATTGATATTCAAGTTCAATTATAGATTATAATAAACGTCAAATCCCAATTATTTCTGTTGTATGCAACGTATACAGTGAATGAATATTAACAAACGAAATCAGTTTGACCTCTCATATCAATATTTTTTTCTTCAAATACTAACGAAGCAAAGTAGCTTTTCACAAAGCGTTATATTTTTTTTTGTCTGATGCGAAAATATTAGAATACTTATGGCCTACACTTGAATGATTGTAAGTGTACGCTTAACAAACGACAGGCCGATTTTGGGTAAAGCTTACAGAAATAATATGATTAACCATTTTAGCGAAGTTACGTGTTGAAACGAAGATTTTGGAGAATGGAGGAAAATATTTATTAAAGAAACGCGTTCTTTTGTTTTATATATGAGAAAGAAATCATGACAAAGGTAAGTTAAACTGCAATCAATTTATATTGCATATATTGCATTTTATATGAAAGAAAACTTCAAAAGAAACAAAATGGTGAAGAAAGAATTCAAAAATCTTATTCCGTCAATTAAGGTGATATTTAAGTGTAAAACTTGGTATCCTTTCTGTAGAAACGACTGAAATTATAGTTGTGATGTCACTGTCTCGTATTCCTTAAATTCTTGAAGTATTCTATCCTATTTTTTCCATCGATTTTGTCACTTTGTGGTTTAAAAAACGGATATGTCAGGAAAATATATACTTGTAAGTATAATTTCAATTCACCACCTGAAGAAAATTTGAGGGGAAATAGCAAAAAAAAGTTAAATATATTTTCTTTAAAACACATTAACAATTGTTACGAATATGCGGGTGCCAATCTTCCATAGTAGACTTATTACACGTACACCAGTCATTTCTACAAAAATAAGACCGAGTTTTAAATTTGGACATCTCCTTAACATGTTAACGGAATAAGATTTTTGAATGGTTTCTTCAGCATATTGCTTCTTTTAAAGTCCTCTTTTATATAAGATCTTGTTTGACCCCTGAACTAATCCTTTAAGGTGCATGTTTTTAGATTCACAGCTTGAATTAAGCAATACACTTTGACTTAGGGAAATGATACTCTATAACTTGCCTGCATATTAGAAGTATGTTATCGTGTAATTTTACAGAGAATAGGCTAAAGGAATGCGATGCTTAAACAAGAATTTCAAAATAATTAGGCTGTGCCTAGTGTCTAGAAGAATTGATCGTCATGGCTATATTATTGCTAACCCAGTCAAAAATGCAAAAATAAAGTCCTTACAAAATGCGAAAACAGCAGAGCTTCCGGGGACCTCGCCACCTGGCCTCCATCAGTGCCCTTAAGCGTGAACCGCACGCCGTTTGGGTTCACGCTGAACGTGGTCGGCCCAATAATTTAAACCTTTCGCCGCCTCTGTATTGAAAGTCCAGATTCAATATGTTCAGCTTCCATGAAAGAAGAATGTTGAAGGTCTACATATGGATGGCATAGTATGGAGATATATATATATATATATATATATATATATATATATATATATATATATATATATATATATATATATATATATATATATATATATATATATATATATATATATATATTTATATATATAATTATGTTGGCTATAATTAAACATTGTCATTTTCTCTATTTTGTTTTTTATATATATATAAAATATATATATATATATATATATATATATATATATATATATATATCCTATTTTGTTTTATATATATATATATATATATATATATATATATATATATATATATATGTATGTCAGTTATTAGTATTTACTGTACATGTATTTAACATCCCATTGCAGAAAGTCGTACATATGCAACTGCAAGATATATATATATATATATATATATATATATATATATATATATATATATATATATATATATATATATATATATATATATATATATATATATATATATATATATATATATATATATATATATATATATATATATATATATATATATATATATATATATATATATATATATATATATATATATATATATATATATATATATATATATATATATATATATATATATATATATATATATATATATATATATATATATATATATATATATATATATATATATATATATATATATATATATATATATATATATATATATATATATATATATATATATATATATATATATATATATATATATATAGCAATATTGGTTGAAAGAGTATCAAAACATCATTTTTTCAATTTTGCAAAAACAAAACACGTTTAGTTTTTGAGTTATATGCTTAATGCTAAAAAAGTTTGCTGAGTTTTTAATT
The DNA here is from genome assembly GCA_020152595.1 of Chiridota heheva. Classification (NCBI taxonomy): domain Eukaryota; kingdom Metazoa; phylum Echinodermata; class Holothuroidea; order Apodida; family Chiridotidae; genus Chiridota; species Chiridota heheva. Next base: position 732,591 of record JAIGNY010001063.1, read on the forward strand.
CATGCATGATGCATGACTGGATGAACTTCAAAATCTATATGTAATTATTTTAAGTTCTTGCCTAAATCTTATAGTGACTGAAATCGTTTCGCAAGTCTGTTCCTCATAGAATAGTATTAAGGCCACGGCAAAGACTCACAAATTTTGGATCAAGTTGGCTGAGAAAGATTATGATAGACACTTGAATTACAAGGATTTACATTAGAAATACCAAAGTCGCCATCATGTTATACATCACAAAAATTTGCATAAAATACGCAAAATGATGCCTAAGATTTAATAAGTCTATAAAATGGTCAATGTTTAACCGATTTTGATGAAATATTTTGCTTGCTAATGATGGTTTTTAATAGGTTTTAAAGCATTTTAGCTAATCTTTAGCTAACCTGTTCATACACATTTAAGAAATGCATTACATGGGTATAGTCATGGAATCGACGGGGTCGTGTTATCCCTCCTTAGGTAAAAAAAAAGTCAAGAAAATGTGTTGAACTGTTGAAAGGTCTGTTTACCTTTTTTCAGCTCATTAGTAAAATTCATCCTCTGAAGAGTGAAGCTGATTGTCAAAATATTTTGAAAATATTTTATTCTTTCAGCATAATTATTTGCTTTTTTCGACCCCCAATCCGGTGGCTTGCTTGCGCACCCTTGTTGGCAGATTGGTGAAAAATTGTATGATACACCGTCTTCTGTTTAAAAATTAAAAAAAAATCCAAGTTTGAAGTTCCATCAGATTTGTTTCAAAACGATATATGATTGAATTCGGAATAGTAGATCAGTATCACATCCTCATATTTCTCAAAAGTCTTCTGAAGTCAAAAGACTTTGTGAATTTTCTTGATATATTTTCTGAAATTTTGTAAGCTACCACAATTGGATAATGTGCCGGAAACACTGAATCAGGGTTTAGAGAAATTGTTGTGATGAACCTCCTCCTTAGAATTTTAATTCTGTAAAATCTATTTTAAATTTGCGAAATTGTAATTGATTTTCAGTAAAATACTTAAAGGAAATGTATCGTTCCATAAATAAATCCAAAAGTAAACGCCGCCGTGCTGGTAACGTCACTTCCGGTTTTTAATTTTGTTTATTGATTGCGAACCCAGGCGGAAATCTGTGATGCTATCGATAACTAATAAAGGCCCATCTTAGGTCTTTTTCGTGATCAATAGGAAATTCAAAAACCGGAAGTGACGTTTCCAGCACGGCGCCGCTCATTTATGGGGAGGGGGCACAAGCACTTAACGGATTGTATTATGTTTTTCCGTTTGATTTTACGCAAGGGGCCCATTCCCCTTCCCCCCCTTCCCCCTCCTCCATCTCATGCTGGCTACGGGCCACAATACCTATTCTTTAAAAATGTGGTAATTGAAATGAGGGTATGTACTAGTCTTGCGTGGGGCCCTTTGCGCCCTCGGTACCTACCCTTAAATCCGGCCTTGTGAGTGGAACCTCTTTCCTCGAGCTCCCTTGTAATGAAGGATATCCCGTCAGCTATCAATTGCACTCATTTGAGTTAAGTTAGGGTTGGGCCAGGGTTATGGTCCAGAATTTAAGCAAATCAGACACGAGGAAATTTGTGTCATTGCTATCCTTGTTGGGAAAACAAATTCGCAACTTGCGACACACACCCCACATACGCACAGGCACCCCCCTTCCCTTCCACACACACACGATTCTCAACACTTCAAGTGTTTTTCATTCAGGCCTTGGTATGGTTAATAGTACAGTTACATATGAGTCTGAACTTGATACAAAACACCCATTTACTTATAGAGCATGTATTGTGTCACAAACTGACGCATTCGTTGCCCATATTTTCACGGATTTTTTGTTCCAAAATCTTAGTCTTAAATGCAGCAATAATAATAATAAATAATTATGACGTATGCACCGACAATTGAGTAAATATCAGACAAATGAAATTATTGACCTTGCGTGTAACAATGCCACAATGAGCGGATGAGATACTTTAAAATACTGGCAAAGCAGCCCCCATGCAGTATCAATTCGATATAATGTGAGAGTCAACTATTTACTATTATGAAAAGTGTACGCTTAACCAAGGAGTTGGAATTCCAACTCTCTGGTAAAATCAATCCAAGGAGGGGGGGGGACCAAATTCACTAGACATTCCTTAGGAAATAAGAACCGGGGAGCGGGGCAAATTTACGGGGGCAAAATTTACTATCACACCGGCCCTATGGGCCTAATGGCTCAGATGCTCTAGAGACATGTAACATTTTTTGGTTCCGATGCGATAGCATCAGGAACCTATGCGGTCGTGATGGCGTGTGTGCGTATGTGTGTGCATGTGTGTGTGTGCGCGCGTGTATGGGTGGGTGTGCGAGTATCAAGAACGGTAAACTGGAATCATGTCATATGTGATACACTGATAGCTTATGCACCGTAGATGTTTAAGATGTTAATGCCACGCACATTAATGAGTATAAGCGGGGCTTAATGTAACAATCTTGAATTATTCATATTTTAACAACCGCATGTCTGTTTTGTTTCATATTTGGTGTAATTATGATGTTAGCTGGTGTGTACATGTTCATGATGTAAAAACGTTGAATTTGATTAATATGCGTAGTAGGCGGGGCTTAATATGATTTGGCTCAAAAAGGCTTGTAAACACGATATCTCAAGAACGAAACTGGATTCATGTCATATTCAATACACAGATAGCCTATGGTCCGTAGGTGTGCCCTATTGTTTTTGATGGTGATATCATGCATACTAATGAGTAGACGGGGCTTAATGTAAAAATCTTGAAATGTTCATATTTTAACGACCACATTGTCTGTTTTGTTTCATATTTAGGATATAGTGAGGAGGCTAGTGTAATTTTGCGAGATAGGCTTGCCTAAATTGATTTTACTACATTGTCTTGTCATTTCGGGTATAACAAATTCAAAAAGTTAGGATTTTTTTTCCGAGATCGTCATGGTGGCCATCTTGAATTTAAAAATGCCCTCCATTTTTCATAGAAAAATGAACATAACTTTCTTATTATATTAAGTACAGGCATGATCTTAGTGGCTATTTAGTATGTTTTGAATACCAAGTAACTCATTGGTAATATTCCATTAAACATAAATGGCGGCCATGTTGAATATCAAAATATTCCTATGAATTGCTCTAAATGTCTTGTCAACAGCAAATCTGACAATCAGTTTAGTTCCAAATCCTACGTTTTTTTAATACTCTATTTTCTGGGCCGCTCCCGGGCTCTCAGTGTCATTGGCAAAGAAAATTTCATGGTCTTGATGGCATACACAACATCTCTGGTGCTGATCGGGGTGGCAATTTTGTTGGTATCGGAAAGAAAAGGTGAATACAGACATATTTCGGATTACCTGACAACGACCATGCAATGCGATTATTTTGCAACCTTGGGACCAGTACAATACAAACGAGGTTGTAGATGGTAACTTGTCCGGCGAATTGAAATTGGTGGAAAAATTTATGTTCCCTATATATGAAAGGTGTAAGTGATATCCCAGATACAGTAGGGATTTCTTCAGGTCAAAGAACCAAGAAGGAGAACAGTTGCCACCTAGGAGGGCTGCACTACTGCCCCATATCCGAAGGGTCAATTACATCTGTGGCAGTGACAAGTCACACATATCAGCTAAGCAAGATCTTCCGTCAAGAGATAATCTTGGATGGAACAAAATCGATGGATCGTTCCAGCCAACAACATGTTTGAATCTTCCGGCACCCAAAGCAGTAATGGAGCTGGTAAAACGTGGGTGCCAAAAAATGTACAAAAAACAGTTGTTCCTGCAGGAAGAATAATCTGGTGTGCACGCCTCTGTGCAAGTGCATCGACTGTGGAAACTGTGAAGACTACAGCGTACTAGATAGAATAGATGAATGGGACCTAAAATATATACAGACGATATTGCTTAGACACTAGTAGTAGCAACATGCATATCTATAACAAGTATTATGTAGTGTGGCTGAAATGAATATAATAATTAACAGCATTGAAAGTGTCGTTAAAAACGTAGGATTTGGGTCTAAACTGATCGTCATATTTGCTGTTGACAAGACATATAGAGTGATCATAGTGACTCTGATAAAAAATATGGCAGCCATTTGGAAATTCAATATGGCCGCCATTTATGTTTGACGGCAATATTACCAAGGAGTTAGTTGGTTTTGAAAACATAGGGTTAGCCACCAAAATCATGCCTATAGCTGCTATAATAAGAAAGTTATGTTCATTTTCTATGAAAATGGCGGTCATTTTGAAATTCAAGATGGCCGCCGCAAAAAGATGTCGAGAAAAAATGGAACCCTACATTTTTGGATTCAGCAGACCCAAAACATTCAGAAAATGCAATAAAATCAATCTAGGCAAGTCTATCACACAAACACTGAAATTTGGACGCTAGTTTTCTCACAGATAATTATGATGTTAGCTGGTGTGTACATGCTCATGATGTAAAAACATTGAATTTCATTAATGTACCTAATGGGCGGGGCTTCACATGATTTTATTGAAAAGATCTTGTAAACACAGTATCTCAAGAACTGTACATGAGATTCAGTTCATATGTGGTACACAGATAACCCATGATCTGTAGATGTGCCCTATTTTTATTTTGTTGGTGGTGGTGATATCTTGCATATTAATGAGTAGGCGGGGCTAAATGTAACAATCTTGAAATGTTCTTATTTTAATAACCGCATGTTTGGTTTGTTTCATATTTGGGATCATTTTGATGTTAGCTGGTGTGTGCTTGTTCATGATGAAAAAACGTTGAATTTCATTAATGTGCGTTGTGGGCGGGGCTTAGTATAAATTTGCTGAAAAGAGTTTGTAAACACAGTATTTCAAGAATGGTAATCTTGATTCATGTCATATTTGTTACACAGAAAGCCTCTATTATTTTTGGTGGTGATATCATGCATACTAATGAGTGGGCGGGCTTAAAGTGAAAATGTTGAAAAAGTGATATATGAGCAATCTTTTTTGCGTCATATTGGGCATGAAAATTTGATTGGTTATTGTGTACATGCTTATGTTATCAACAGACGTCATTAATATGCATGGTGGACGTGGCTTAATGTGAAAATACTAAATGATGTAAACACCATACTTTATCTCATGAAAATATATGAGATTTATGGTATATCATGTACACAGGTGGGTAATGGTCTGTACATATGTTCTAATGTTGTGGTAGTGATATCACGAGTAGGTGGGGTTTACTGACAAATTCTTGAATATAAATGATCAATCATTTCTGCATCATAATTGCTATGATAATGTTGTTTATTATTGTGCAAATGCTAAATGTTGTCAACATTTTTATTGATCTGCGTGCATGGTGGGTGTGGCTTATGAATACATATCATGGAACAAATATTTCAAGATATACAATAACATGATAGTTAATACAAATTTTGCAAATCAATCAGCTTGTGAAAAAAAGCATCGGAACTTGTAACTACAAAACCTTTTGGTTCTGGTTACATATGTGAATAAACATTACATTCTGGAAAAAATGCTCTTAAATCATTGAAAAAAACTCGCGTAGTTTTACAGTTGTGGTATATCAAAGTTTCAATATTTTATGATTCAGTCGAATTTTGTGATGCCACCAGTTGAAAACAGCTTTCTTTAAAATATGTTCTTCAATTTTGTAATGATTCTTGTTTCTACTTTGCTGATTATCTGTTGCCCCGGGTATAATCACGGCTTCAAATAGCTATTTCTGGTACCTGACACATTGACTGATGCACGTTTACTAGAAGTTTCTGGCGAAGGATTGCATCTTAGATACCAAGTTTACGAATGTTTCATGTTTATGATGCGAATCCGTATACCGGAAAGACTGTAAACATAGTAAATAGTTTCACGATGCGTTTATGATATGTTACGAATATCCGTTACATTTTCGTTGGCAGAAACATCGTAAACATCTTCTCGTACACCATGTTTACAGGATAAGTTAAATTTCTTAAGTATCGTCAGCATATTTAAGCGGAATTTCCTTGAGCGTATATTCTGGAAACATGCACAAGAAATTTAAGCTGTGTTTCCATTGTAACTTATATTTCATAAACATGATACGAACATTTCCGTGAAGTATCCGATAACGGAAAATTCATAAACTCCATTTATAGATTTACTATACGTTTACAAACTAACTTATATTTCATAAATATGGTACGAACATTTCCGTAAAGTATCCAATAACGGAAAGCTCATAAACTCTATTTGTAGATTTACTTCACGATTACGAACTAACTTAAGCTCTTTGCTTAAACTGCCTAAACATGTATTGAGCGTTTCCGTCATTATCCGGCAACGGATAATTTGTAAACTCGGTTTGTATATTTCTTACGTGTTTAAGAAATGAGTTAATTTTGATAAACATTGTTTCAGTGTTTCCGTGGAAGATACAATAATGGATAACTTGTAAACTTTGTTTCTATATTTCCTACAAGTTTAAGAAATGACATAAACTTCATAACATGGTTCCAGTGTTTCCATGCATAAGACTGTAAGAAGATAATGTTAACACCAGGTGAAGTCTACTTGGAAATCGGACATGAAAGAATGAAAAACAAATCAATAAACAGATCAAAGTACACCTTTTGATTCTCTTCAGTTGTGTAAAATATGCAGATTGGACCAACAAAACCAAATTTTTGGGAAAATGAGGGCCATGAATAACGTGACTCGTGGGCCAAATGCGGCCTGCCAGTATATAAAAACAGACCTGTGAACTTGTGTTAAGAGGAATACTGCTTGGTTTGGTAAATCTCACAAATCCATTTGGATTTTGAATCACTGAACTATGATATATGTATGATAGAATTCTGCCGTAATTGCTGGATTCAAATATTTATTCACACAGGTCTTAAAGGAGCACCAAAATGTGAGGGCGCTCGTTTTTGCGAATTTTACAGATATATAATGCACAACAAATCGATAAATTTCATGCCTCTATAGCCTGGTAGCAGACGACGTGAGGGCAAAGGTCACTTGAATATTCATTGTTGCACTGTTGAGTGCTAGATAAGCATTAGGGACCCCATACCCTAAAACTACGCCCCGTCATTTCGGTTTAACAGGTTATTTAAATGTCGTTTGATCATGATCAAAACACAATGGATTTACATAAGAAGGTTTATTGTTTATCAAACTTTTTATCAGTTTATGCAACACATAATATCCAATGTACAAATCGCATATTACACCTACAAACTCATATGCTGTAAATTAGTGGTTACGTTTTCATCCAATTTGATACATAGATTTTACTATATTGTACGCAGTTTAACCAGTGGCGGTGCGAAGGGGACAGGGCCAGCCCTCCCGAGATTGCTCTACCCCAAAAATGTTGTAAAGTGACATATTTGTGTCTTGATTTATCTGTTTAACATCCTTGACCCCCTCCTCTATGAGACAAAACTGCCCCTCCCTTGCCTGCAGCTTCAAAACCATCACGCCCCACGGAGTTATAACTAATGTCGCCTTTCATACATCTTGGAAGTTCAGTAATTCCATGATATCTTATCTGTCTATAACTGATATATCAACCAGCTATATGACGTTATTCTAACTTTAGTAAGCTTTAAAACCGTGAAAGCTAAAATCTCCAAGGAAATCAGAAGTGCTTTGGTGTTATATCATCTTGATCACAGCAAGGACATCTAAACGAGCCCATGGAGTGCGCATTCCGTGCAATTCGCTCTTTGTGCTCATTCTCTCGCCTACGTTACGTTGGGACATCGTGTCAGCAATATCGACATAAATTTCCAATTCAAAACAGATACTCCCTTGCCTTGGATTTAGTGACAATTCAAATTACGTTTAGTCCTAATAGGAGTAATTCAATTTGATATGACATGTATCATCAATATCTGAATACGGTGCCCTTTTGGTCGCGTCCCTATCTTAATTACCTTCCTTTATACGGAGTATAAAAATTAAAAAAAAAGAGGGAGGTGGGGAGGTCCTATTGGAATAATTTTGCCTGTGTCACGCTTTCTTATCGGTCTGCCGGTGAGAAGCAAATTTGGAAAGTAATTAGATTAATAAAGTAAAAAGGTATTAGCGAATGAAAATAAATCAGCAAACCGCCAGAAGGCTGTTTCAATACGGTTATCAGGAGTGGCGTGGTGGATCATGTTTCACTTGTGGCAAGGGTGCCCCCCCCCTCCCTGCTTTTAATGCTCTTAAAGCTGTATGATTGAAATGTTGGGGACCTAATAGATCTAAATTGCATGCACCGTTAAGAAAATTATGTTCAATCTAGGGGCTAAGCCCGCCCCGCCCCCCATACGCCCTGCAGTTCTCATGATCTTGGTAGCAAAATTGTGTCAATTCCAAGGTTGAAGCCTTGTTAAGTCCTGCGTTTCTAATGAGTTTGATAACAGAAAATTGCTTACACTCATGTAAAATCCAGGGCGTTGAAAGCCAAGCGCTTTTGATGATTTTAGTAGCAAAACATTGCTTAAAATTGTGTCAAATCTGTAAAGCGAAGTCTTAGTAGGCCCAGTGGGTACGTGAAGCTCCCGGACACCCTACGTTTCACGTGATTTTGAAAATTGCTTGAAATTGTGTCCACTCTACTGAGGGCGACCGAGGGCGAAGCCCAGGAACAGAGAGGCGAAGAGACCGGAAGCCCTACGTTTCTCGTAATTTTCTCGTGAAATTGTGTCAAATCTATAGGGCGAAGGCATGCATTTCTCGCGATTCTGATAGCATAAAATTGCTTAATAGCTGTGTCAGAATAAAAGAAGTTCTAGTTGGCACCCAAGTGGCGAAGCCCCCGGAAGCTTAGCGTTGTTTGGCGTGAATTTGGTATCAAAAACTTGCTTCAAAATGTGTCAATTCCACACTGAACTGCTAAAGTTAGTTAAAAGGAATATACATTTTGGAACGAATGTTCAAATTTAGCATCCCATTGATTATATTGTGTGTCTCAGCGTCTACGGATGATTTTCATGTTTTTGCTGTAAGAATAAAACTATAATTACAGAAGTTGGGATTAAAAAGTATAAAAAATATATTTTCAATGACAATTTTTGCGCCCGTGTGAGCATTCGGCGGCTTCTCAGAAAGCTTCACTGGGGGCAGTCATCCCATGTCCACTGGTTATCAGAAAATCTCCCGATGGTAAGAAACGTTTGATGGAAACAAAATTCCTCCCAATGACCCCCATTAATTTTATTGGAGCCTAGTACATTTCCTCCTACCCCTCCCCCTCCCCGCTAATAATAAAGGTCTAACGTATTGATATTAAAGAGTAAGATTTCATGGCATGTTTTCTTCCAAAAACTTTAATTTTCGAGAATCTCCTTCAATTTTCGAGAAACTTCCTTCATTTTCGGAAAATTTGCTTCAATTTTCCTTAAATTTCTTCACCTTTCGAGCAGTCTCCTTCAATTTACTAAAGGCTGGGGGCTGGGTGGTGGCTGGGGATTTAGTTTTAATAATAATAATGATATTAATAATAATAATAATAATGATAATAATAATAATAATAATAATAATAATAATAATAATAATAATAATAATAATAATAATAATAATAATAATAATAATAATAATAATAATAATAATAATAATAATAATAATAATAATAATAATAATAATAATAATAATAATACTAATAATAACAATAATAATAATAATAATATAATAATAACAATAATAATAATAATAAGAATCATGATCATGATAATAAGAATAAGAACAAGTATAAGAATAATAACAATAACAATAAGAAATAAGGATAATAATAATAATAATAATAATATATTTTGTAATTTATTAATTAATTAATTAAATAATAATAATAATTTTCCCCAAACTGCAAAATGAAGGATATTTCCCCAAAATTAAGTAAATTTTCCCCAAAATAAGGAATTTTTTCCAAAATTAAGGAATGTTCGCCAAAATAAAGGAAATTTCCCCAATGTGAAAAATTTTAACCAAAATGAAGGAATTTCACCTAAATGATGGAAATTTCCCCAAAATGGAAGAATTTCCAATTAGCAGCAACATCAGTGAAGCGATGGACTTGGATCCCCCTCCCATCCGAGAGGTGACCCTCCCTATGCCCATGCCTACCTATATGATTGGGAAGTTAATGTAAAAATATGAATTTGATGACGGTCTTATTTTCGCCATTAACTTCTTCAGCCCCCACCCCCTCCCCCCCCCCCCTTCCTCTCCTTCTCCCATTCCACCTCCACTTCTAAAATTGCTCCGCGGTTCCTGTGTATGTATGGATTAATAACACAATATGGACTTTTAACACTCCGCACAAAGAAACATTTTGAATGTATCCTATTTTGATGGGCCCTTTGATGTTAGTTGCGTCTTGTCGACTTTAGACACCCTTAATTTCTACTCTCTCGAAAGGCGTGGCTTTGATTATCCAAACATAATTCACCTCCATGAGGATACTATTATGGATTTGGCAGAGGCCTGAGATGATTTTTTCTGCACTGGCTGACTGGGATCAACAGGATCAAAGCTTGAGATTTGTTGTATTAAGTGGGACAACAAATCACGTTCCAACTGTCAATAAACAATAAAAGACTAATAGATATAAGTTCCGATAGCTGCTACATAATGTTGTTTATAATTTGCAATGACACTTTCAAATCAAAGGGGCCTTTTATCAGAGTGCGAACCAGAACCATATCGAATTTCAATTGAGTATTTTTTATTTATTTATTTGGAACCTCTAGCTGGGGAATGCAAAGTGCCCTTGTATACAATCAATCTGTTCATCTAATATTTACCAAATTTTCACTGCTTTTAAGCTATTTTTTAATGATCATTATAAGAACTTCCCTATAGGGAGGGCCCAAGTGTGGATTCCGTGGCTTTTCCTACACCTACATTTGTATTGCGTAGTCAGACTGTAGAGTTAAATTTATTTTATATTTTTAATTTCCAGATTTATGGTCCGAAATTTTCTGATTTTTCGGGCTAATATTTTGCAATTTTTGATATACTTGTTGTCCTATGCCCACTTTCGTGGCTGTAATTTAAAATTAAAAGAAAGAAAGTTTCACCAGCAATTTTCGGACCGATCAAAAAATCTTTCAGCCAACCATACTGCCGTATGGTCGCTGCTGTACTGCCGTTTTTTTTTTTAAATAAGGGGAGGGATTTTTACCGCCAGTTTCAAACATATTATGGTGCCCATAAAAATATTAAAAAAACCTGGCTACGGAATGTACAGTGCCTTGTACAAACGAAAATCCAAATGGACTGAATTTTAGAGCCTGGAAAGGGTATTAATGCACAATTTTGTTATCTACAGAGAAATTGTTAATTTGGTACCAAGTGAAGAGAGGTAAAATCAGAAGGCATAGAAAAACTGATAACAGTCGACAGTTTTGCACCTGGTTAAATTTTATCGGGCTGATAACCAGGTAAACCAAACGGAAATTTCTGATGATAAAACTATGATAATCATCGGTCTTTAATCCTTAAATTTATCCTCTTGCAATTATGTTTGTATTCTCAATTAACTTTAAATTTATGTTAAAGCTTTATTTAAGCATATAACAATTAAGTATCTAATCCAACTTGTCTAATGCCAGGGTTATCTGAATACACCTAAAATGTCTCCTTTGAAGCGTAAGATTGCAGTAGTAATTTGAGTTTCCATTCAATGTTGCAACAAATTGAGAAATTTGCCTAACTTTTTGGGAAAAGTCCTCATTTTCGGAATTTTTCTTCAATTTTATGGAAAATTTGACCAATATTATGGTAAAAGAATATCCCATGGAATTTTATTTGAATATATTTGATTGAGGATTATAAAAGAAACAGATTGGTGAAAACCAAGCTAATATCGTATTCCTGCAAAAAGTTATTGAATTTGAAAGATTTCTCTTGCTGCGTAGAAGAGATTGTTGGTCTAAGTCTAAGTCATCATTATGACGTCATCACAGCACATCTGTACTTTCGTATTTTCTCAATGATTGGGAACATTTCTTCTTCAAAAATTGTAAAGCTCTTAAGAATAGTGTAAATAAAATCTACATAATGTTTTCGACTCTGTTCTCGCAATTTATTTTGAATTATGAAAACTTGGCGATTCATTTTCAAAGAAATATATAAAGATTAGTGCAGGAAGTGCCATGATGGCATCATCATACTGATGACTTAGACTCAGTACAAAAGTCATTTTATGCAGGTAAGAAAAATCTTCAAGTTCAATAACTTCTTTAAGGAATGAGATATCAACATTATTTTTACGAATTTGTTTCTTAAAATTTTCTCTGTCAGATACCAAAAAAATGAAATTCCATGGGAATATTCCATTAATCATTCCTCAATTTTACCTATGTATGCAACCGGGAAGGTGCATTCCTCTGTAGGGAAGGGAAAGGGGGTTGCATCGTGGCTAGGCAGCATTACTCACGTAGCGTACACGTACTTAACGGTCTGGGGGTTCCGTGGCCCGTTTAAGGGCCCCAGTGTGATCCAGGTGCGAAGTTCTGGTATGGGTAAAGAGGCGAAACCTTTTTTTACTTTTATGCCCCAAAATTGTTTAAAATGAAACACAACTTTACGACCAAAAAAACAATTGATAAAAGGAAGACAACTCTAAAGTTGAAAATCTACTAACAGCCTAAGTTTATCTTAGGTTAACATTTGCGGCAAAGTAGAAATTTCCACTAAAATTGAGATAATTCGGGCGTAGTGTGGTATGGGGCGAAGCCCGGGTAAGGTACAAGGGGGTGATCCCCGTATGCGCTGAAGATTTCTTGTTTTTGATGCCCCAAAATGCAAAATGTCTTAAATTTAAGACACAGAAGTAGCAACAATTATATGTCTAAACATGTCCCTTAACATTCAGAAAGTTTGGGCAAAATATTATTAGACAATTTCAAGTATTTGGAATAATAACTGTGAAAAGGTCCCAAAAGCATTGGAAGCCAAGAAAAATGATATCTGTATATTGTGCTGCTATAGTTTTCGACAAATTTGCTAAGCACAAATTAACTTTGAAAAAGATTTACAAAGGAAGGGAATCTCATTGGGTCAAAACGCTCTTTCCTTTCTTGAACCCGTAAATACATCAGCAAAACTATGGACGGGATTTAAAAGTAGGGCTAAAATTACACATAAAATGTGCCTACAGAAAGTGCGGGGGAGGGGCTAAATAATAAAATCTAAAATTATACAAAGATACAAAAAAAATCACCATACAACTGTACAAAAGTTATAAGTATGGACCTAAAGAGGGAGGAAGATGACACGCCTATCAACAAAACTGATTTGTTGTTGTTGTTCAAAGTTTATTTCAATCTTTTCGTAATATGTACAATAAATTCAATTAATATATACAAGCATTTAAATAATTAGAAACTAAGCAAATAAACGTAAATAGCACAGATTGTCAGTTATGTTGAAAAAAAAGAGGAGAACCTTCAAAAAACTACTAAAAGCTTGTGATTAAAGGTTCCCCATGTATAACAAGGGACATTAACTTTGAACATATATAATAGGATAGAATTTAAACAAAAGAAAAGAAAAAAGGGAAAGTTACATAACAAATACTATGTGACAATACCCCGCCTTCAAAATGCACTTGGCTAACAATACAGATTATCAACAATATAGAAATGGTCTAAGTGGGATGATGGGAAGAATTCGAAATTGATCTGAGGAAATAGTTTAATTTACCTGTTTAATTTATAAGGATTCTTGACAACTTCAAAACCAGTCCCAGACAGCCTCTGCCATTTTAAATTTGAAAAAATTAATATATAAAGTTATATATCGCCCAAATTTGGTGATGACTTTGTTCATAGCAAAATAAGAAGTTTAATTTTCGGACACTTTAATTTCCTTTATTTTCGGGAAATTTTCTTAGATTTTCCTGCAATGTTCCATGACTGTCGGGTAATATTCTTCAATTTCTGTCTTTTTGGCAATTCTTTTCGATTTTCGAACATTTGATTTTCGACTGTTGGCAAATTATCTTCGTGCAATGTATTTCATTTTCAGGCATTTTCCTTTAATTTTCGAGAATTTTCCTTCATTTATGTAAAATTTGATCCAGTTTTCGTGTAATTTCCCTTCGTTTTCCGAAAATTATCTTCCATTTTCGAGAAGTTGTCTTTCATTTTTGTGCAATTTGCTACAATTTTCGTGCAATTGACTTTTATTTTTGAAAATCTTTTCGTCAATTTACGTAAAATTTCCTTCAATTTTGTGAAATTTGCTCCATTTTTTGGGAAATGTTGCCAAATTATACCAATAATTTTACGAACCTCCCCTCCCTCTACCAATTTACAAATACTTATTGGACCATGATATAAGACAGCGTAGACGGTCGGATTTCATCATATGGTCCTTTAATTCCAAATACTTTCGTACGCCGCTCGTTTGCGGCAAAAAATTAAAAAAATCATTAGGTTGTAAATGACTACAGTATATCATTGGGACAGCTTTCGACAATCACTTCAGAAAGGAGGCTCAGCATATTCCGCAGTGTCGTAGGAACCAGAGGCAGAGGCTTGGCCCCCATAATCTTATTGAAGGCCAAGTTCTCCCCCACTCCCCTTCCGCCACCCCCACCCCCCCCCTCCTTTCCTCTCTACCAATAATAATGAAGATCTAACGAATTGATTTTGAAGAGTCAGATTTCATCAGGGCATGTTTTTTTTCAAAAAATCTTCAATTTTCGAGAAATCTCCTTCAATTTTCATGAACTTTACTTCCATTTTCGAAACGTTTTCTTAATTTTCGGGAATTTATTTTCAGTTTTCACAAAGTTTCCTTTAGTGTTCGTAAAATTTGCTTAATTTTCGTGAAATTTGGTTCAATTTGTAAGTCGTGCAATTTGCTTCATTTTCGGGAAAACTTGTGTCATTTTTTTCAGAAGTCGTGATTTCATTTTCGTGAAATTTGCAACAATTTTCGTGCAATGTTCTTCATTTCCAGGCATTTTTCTGCAATTTTCAATAATTTCCCTTCATTTTCCGAAAATTTTCATCCATTTTCGAGAAGTTGTTTTTCATTTTCGTGCAATTTGCTACAATTTTCGTGCAATTGCCTTCTATTTTTGAAAATCTTTTCGTCAATTTACGTAAAATTTCCTTCAATTTTGTAAAATTTGCTCCATTTTTTGGGAAATGTTGCCAAATTATACCAATAATTTTACGAACCCCCCTCCCTCTTCCAGTTTACAAATACTTATTGAACCATGATAAGAGACAACGTAGACGGTCGGATTTCATCATCTGGCCCTCCAATTCCAAATACTTTCGCACGACGCTGGTTTGCGACAAAAAAAATCAAAAATCATTTGGTTGTACATGACTACAGTATATTATTGGGACAGCTTTTGACAATCACTTCAGAAATTGAGAACTCTGTATTTTCGTTTTCTATATGATTTAAGTGGGGGGAAGCTCAGCATATTTAGCAATGTCGTAGGAAGCGGGGGAGAAAAAAAGAGGCTTGGCACCTATAGTTTTATTGAGGGCCACGTTCCCCCATCCCCACCCTTAATAATGAAGATCTAACAGATTGATTTTGAAGAGTCAGATTTCAACAAGGCATCCTTTCTTGGGAAAATCTTCAATTTTCATGAAATCTTCTTTAATTTTCGAAAGGTTTTTTTAATTTTCAGTTTTCACAAAATTTCCCTTCAATGTTCGTAAAATTTGCTTAATTTCCGTGAATTTTGGTTCAATTTTCAGATTCTCAAGTCGTGCAATTTGCTTCATTTTCGGGAAAATTTGTATTAATTTTTTTTAAGTTATTCATTTTCGTGAAATTTGCTACAATTTTCGTGCAATGTACTTCATTTTCAGGCATTTTTCTTCAATATTCGAGAATTTTCCTTCATTTATGTGAAATCTGATCCAGTTTCCGTGTAATTTCTTCTCGTTTTCGAAAATTATTTTAAATTTTCGAGAAGTTGTTTTTCATTTTCGTGCAATTTGCTACAATTTTTGTGCAATTGCCTTCTATTTTTGAAAATCTTTTTGTCAATTTACGTAAAATTTCCCTCAATTTTGTAAAATTTGCTCCATTTTTGGGGAAATGTTGCCAAATTATACCACTAATTTTACAAAGCCCCCTCCCTCTACCAGTTTACAAATACTTATTGGACCATGACAGCGTAGACGGTCGGATTTCATCATCTGGCCCTTTAATTCTAAATACTTTCGTACGCCGCTCGTTTGCGACAAAAAAAAAGAAAAATCATTAGGTTGTACATGACTACAGTATATCATTGGGGCAGCTTTCGACAATCACTTCAAAAAGGAGGCTCAGCATATTCAGCAGTGTCGTAGGAAGCGGGAGAGGAGGCAGGGGCTTAGCTCCCATAATCTTATTGAAGGCCAAGTACTCCCCACTTCCCCCTCCTTCTCCACCTCCAGTAATGAAGGTCTAACGAATTGATTTTAAAGAGTCAGATTTTATCAGAGCATGTTTTCTTCCGAAAATCTTCAATTTTCGAGAAATCTCCTTCAATTTTCATGAAATTTACTTCCATTTTCGAAACGTTTTTTTAAATTTCCTTCAATGTTTGTAAAATTTGCTTAATTTTCGTGAAATTTTGTTCAGTTTTCAAGGCGTGCAATTTGCTTCATTTTCAGGAAAATTTGTGTCAATTTTTCAGAAGTTTGTGATTTGATTTTCGTAAAATTTGCAACATTTTTCGTGCAATTTTGCTTCATTTTCAGGCATTTTTCTTCAATTTTCGAGAATTTTCTTTCATTTATGTGAAATTTGATCCAGTTTTCGTGTAATTTCCTTCGTTTTCCAAAAATTATCTTAAATTTTCGAAAAGTTGTCTTTCATTTTCGTGCAATTTGCTACAATTTTCGTACAATTGTCTTCTATTTTTTGAAAAATCTTTTCGTCAATTTACGTAAAATTTCCCTCAATTTTGTGAAATTTGCTCCATTTTTGGGAAATGTTGCCAAATTATACCAATAATTTTACGAAGTCCCATCCCTCTACCAGTTTACAAATACTTATTGGACCATGACAGCGTAGACGGTCGGATTTCATCATCTGGCCCTTTAATTCTAAATACTTTCGTACGCCGCTCGTTTGCGACAAAAAAATTAAAAATCATTAGGTTGTACATGACTACAGTATATTATTGGGGCAGCTTTCGACAATCACTTCAGAAAGGAGGCTCAGCATATTCAGCAGTGTCGTAGGAACCGGAGAGGAGGCAGGGCTTGGCCCCATAATCTTATCGAAGGCCAAGTTCTCCCCACTCCCCCTCCTTCTCCACCCCCAATAATGAAGGTCTAACGAATTGATTTTGAAGAGTCAGATTTCATCAAGGCATGTTTTCTTCCGAAAATCTTCAATTTTCGAGAAATCTCCTTCAATTTTCATAAAATTTACTTCCATTTTCGAAACGTTTTCTTAATTTTCGGGAATTTATTTTCAGTTTTCACAAACTTTCCTTCAATGTTCGTAAAATTTGCTTAGTTTTCGTGAAATTTGGTTTAATTTTCAAGTCGTGCAATTTGCTACATTTTCGGGAAAATTTGTGTCAATTTTTTCAGAAGTTGTGATTTGATTTTCGTGAAATTTGCAACATTTTTCGTGCAATGTTCTTCATTTTCAGGCATTTTTCTTCAATTTTAGAGAATTTTCCAGTTTTATTTATGTGAAATTTGGTCCAGAAATTTTGGTGTAATTTCTTTTCATTTTCCGAAAATTTTCTTCAATTTTCGAGAAGTTGTCTTTCATTCTCGTGCAATTTGCTACCGTTTCTTTATGCAATTTGTTTTCTCGAAATTCCCTTCAATTTTGGTGAAATTTTCATCAATTTTCATCAATTTTCTTTCATTTTTGGGAAATGTCTTCAATTTGAGGAAATTACTTCATTTCGGGAAATTTGCTCTAAATTTCGTGAAAATTTGTTTCTATTTTCGTAAAATGTTTTTTGGCGATATTGTCTTCCTTTTGTTAAATTTTCTTTAATTTTTGGGAAATTTTATTCCTTTTTGTGAAATGTCCTCATTTTTGAGAATTTTAATTCATTTTTCGGAAATTTGCGTCAATTCTTGTGAAATTTGCTTCAATTTTTGTGAAATTTCCTTCAATTTTGCTGAAATGTCCATTATTTTCGTCAGTTTTGTGACATTTTCTTTATTTTCGTGAAATTTGCTTCAATTTTCATAAAATGTCTCAAAACAATCTTTTACCAAAATTTTAAGACCCCTCCTCCCCCAATTTACAAAAGTTTTACCGTGATAACGGATTGGTATACATTTTTGTAGGTTTGTTGGGACAAAATAAAATTTGGCACCCCCATTGTCAAATATCTTCCTACGCCGCTGTCAGTAGGGGTCAAGGGTAGGGTGGAGGGGGAGGGGTGGGAAGGGATGGGGTATATTTTGTATATGTAAATGTAAATAGCGGATTATACCCGTATCATGATATACAGTTATACGTTATACAGTTATAGGTAATACACTGTAAAAGATTAATATATAAAGTTATATATCGCCCAAATTTGCTGATGACTTTGTTCATAGCAAAATAAAAGTTTAATTTTCGGACACTTTAATTTCCTTTATTTTCGGGAAATTTTCTTAGATTTTCCTGCAATGTTCCATGACTGTCGGGTAATATTCTTCAATTTCTGTCTTTTTGGCAATTCTTTTCGATTTTCGAACATTTGATTTTCGACTGTTGGCAAATTATCTTCGTGCAATGTATTTCATTTTCAGGCATTTTCCTTTAATTTTCGAGAATTTTCCTTCATTTATGTAAAATTTGATCCAGTTTTCGTGTAATTTCCTTCGTTTTCCGAAAATTATCTTCCATTTTCGAGAAGTTGTCTTTCATTTTTGTGCAATTTGCTACAATTTTCGTGCAATTGACTTTTATTTTTGAAAATCTTTTCGTCAATTTACGTAAAATTTCCTTCAATTTTGTGAAATTTGCTCCATTTTTTGGGAAATGTTGCCAAATTATACCAATAATTTTACGAACCCCCCTCCCTCTACCAATTTACAAATACTTATTGGACCATGATATAAGACAGCGTAGACGGTCGGATTTCATCATATGGTCCTTTAATTCCAAATACTTTCGTACGCCGCTCGTTTGCGGCAAAAAATTAAAAAAATCATTAGGTTGTAAATGACTACAGTATATCATTGGGACAGCTTTCGACAATCACTTCAGAAAGGAGGCTCAGCATATTCCGCAGTGTCGTAGGAACCAGAGAAGAGGCAGAGGCTTGGCCCCCATAATCTTATTGAAGGCCAAGTTCTCCCCCACTCCCCTTCCGCCACCCCCACCCCCCCCCCCTCCTTTCCTCTCTACCAATAATAATGAAGATCTAACGAATTGATTTTGAAGAGTCAGATTTCATCAGGGCATGTTTTTTCAAAAATCTTCAATTTTCGAGAAATCTCCTTCAATTTTCATGAACTTTACTTCCATTTTCGAAAAGTTTTCTTAATTTTCGGGAATTTATTTTCAGTTTTCACAAAGTTTCCTTTAGTGTTCGTAAAATTTGCTTAATTTTCGTGAAATTTAGTTCAATTTGTAAGTCGTGCAATTTGCTTCATTTTCAGGAAAACTTGTGTCATTTTTTCAGAAGTCGTGATTTCATTTTCGTGAAATTTGCAACAATTTTCGTGCAATGTTCTTCATTTCCAGGCATTTTTCTGCAATTTTCAATAATTTCCCTTCATTTTCCGAAAATTTTCATCCATTTTCGAAGTTGTTTTTCATTTTCGTGCAATTTGCTACAATTTTCGTGCAATTGCCTTCTATTTTGAAAATCTTTTCGTCAATTTACGTAAAATTTCCTTCAATTTTGTAAAATTTGCTCCATTTTTTGGGAAATGTTGCCAAATTATACCAATAATTTTACGAACCCCCCTCCCTCTTCCAGTTTACAAATACTTATTGAACCATGATAAGAGACAACGTAGACGGTCGGATTTCATCATCTGGCCCTCAATTCCAAATACTTTCGCACGACGCTGGTTTGCGACAAAAAAATCAAAAATCATTTGGTTGTACATGACTACAGTATATTATTGGGACAGCTTTTGACAATCACTTCAGAAATTGAGAACTCTGTATTTTCGTTTTCTATATGATTTAAGTGGGGGGAAGCTCAGCATATTTAGCAATGTCGTAGGAAGCGGGGGAGAAAAAAAGAGGCTTGGCACCTATAGTTTTATTGAGGGCCACGTTCCCCCATCCCCACCCTTAATAATGAAGATCTAACAGATTGATTTTGAAGAGTCAGATTTCAACAAGGCATCCTTTCTTGGGAAAATCTTCAATTTTCATGAAATCTTCTTTAATTTTCGAAAGGTTTTTTTAATTTTCAGTTTTCACAAAATTTCTCTTCAATGTTCGTAAAATTTGCTTAATTTCCGTGAATTTTGGTTCAATTTTCAGATTCTCAAGTCGTGCAATTTGCTTCATTTTCAGGAAAATTTGTATTAATTTTTTTAAGTTATTCATTTTCGTGAAATTTGCTACAATTTTCGTGCAATGTACTTCATTTTCAGGCATTTTTCTTCAATATTCGAGAATTTTCCTTCATTTATGTGAAATCTGATCCAGTTTCCGTGTAATTTCTTCTCGTTTTCGAAAATTATTTTAAATTTTCGAGAAGTTGTTTTCATTTTCGTGCAATTTGCTACAATTTTTGTGCAATTGCCTTCTATTTTGAAAATCTTTTTGTCAATTTACGTAAAATTTCCCTCAATTTTGTAAAATTTGCTCCATTTTTGAAATGTTGCCAAATTATACCACTAATTTTACAAAGCCCCTCCCTCTACCAGTTTACAAATACTTATTGGACCATGACAGCGTAGACGGTCGGATTTCATCATCTGGCCCTTTAATTCTAAATACTTTCGTACGCCGCTCGTTTGCGACAAAAAAAGAAAAATCATTAGGTTGTACATGACTACAGTATATCATTGGGGCAGCTTTCGACAATCACTTCAAAAAGGAGGCTCAGCATATTCAGCAGTGTCGTAGGAAGCGGGAGAGGAGGCGGGGGCTTAGCTCCCATAATCTTATTGAAGGCCAAGTACTCCCCACTTCCCCCTCCTTCTCCACCTCCAGTAATGAAGGTCTAACGAATTGATTTTAAAGAGTCAGATTTTATCAGAGCATGTTTTCTTCCGAAAATCTTCAATTTTCGAGAAATCTCCTTCAATTTTCATGAAATTTACTTCCATTTTCGAAACGTTTTTTTAAATTTCCTTCAATGTTTGTAAAATTTGCTTAATTTTCGTGAAATTTTGTTCAGTTTTCAAGGCGTGCAATTTGCTTCATTTTCGGGAAAATTTGTGTCAATTTTTTCAGAAGTTTGTGATTTGATTTTCGTAAAATTTGCAACATTTTTCGTGCAATTTGCTTCATTTTCAGGCATTTTTCTTCAATTTTCGAGAATTTTCTTTCATTTATGTGAAATTTGATCCAGTTTTCGTGTAATTTCCCTTCGTTTTCCAAAAATTATCTTAAATTTTCGAAAAGTTGTCTTTCATTTTCGTGCAATTTGCTACAATTTTCGTACAATTGTCTTCTATTTTTGAAAATCTTTTCGTCAATTTACGTAAAATTTCCCTCAATTTTGTGAAATTTGCTCCATTTTTTGGGAAATGTTGCCAAATTATACCAATAATTTTACGAAGTCCCATCCCTCTACCAGTTTACAAATACTTATTGGACCATGACAGCGTAGACGGTCGGATTTCATCATCTGGCCCTTTAATTCTAAATACTTTCGTACGCCGCTCGTTTGCGACAAAAAAATTAAAAAATCATTAGGTTGTACATGACTACAGTATATCATTGGGACAGCTTTCGACAATCACTTCAGAAAGGAGGCTCAGCATATTCAGCAGTGTCGTAGGAACCGGGAGAGGAGGCAGGGGCTTGGCCCCCATAATCTTATCGAAGGCCAAGTTCTCCCCACTCCCCCTCCTTCTCCACCCCCAATAATGAAGGTCTAACGAATTGATTTTGAAGAGTCAGATTTCATCAAGGCATGTTTTCTTCCGAAAATCTTCAATTTTCGAGAAATCTCCTTCAATTTTCATAAAATTTACTTCCATTTTCGAAACGTTTTCTTAATTTTCGGGAATTTATTTTCAGTTTTCACAAACTTTCCTTCAATGTTCGTAAAATTTGCTTAGTTTTCGTGAAATTTGGTTTAATTTTCAAGTCGTGCAATTTGCTACATTTTCAGGAAAATTTGTGTCAATTTTTCAGAAGTTGTGATTTGATTTTCGTGAAATTTGCAACATTTTTCGTGCAATGTTCTTCATTTTCAGGCATTTTCTTCAATTTTAGAAATTTTCCAGTTTTATTTATGTGAAATTTGGTCCAGAAATTTTGGTGTAATTTCTTTTCATTTTCCGAAAATTTTCTTCAATTTTCGAGAAGTTGTCTTTCATTCTCGTGCAATTTGCTACCGTTTCTTTATGCAATTTGTTTTCTCGAAATTCCCTTCAATTTTGGTGAAATTTTCATCAATTTTCATCAATTTTCTTTCATTTTTGGGAAATGTCTTCAATTTGAGGAAATTACTTCATTTCGGGAAATTTGCTCTAAATTTCGTGAAAATTTGTTTCTATTTTCGTAAAATGTTTTTTGGCGATATTGTCTTCCTTTTTGTTAAATTTTCTTTAATTTTTGGGGAAATTTTATTCCTTTTTGTGAAATGTCCTCATTTTTGAGAATTTTAATTCATTTTTCGGGAAATTTGCGTCAATTCTTGTGAAATTTGCTTCAATTTTTGTGAAATTTCCTTCAATTTTGCTGAAATGTCCATTATTTTCGTCAGTTTTTGTGACATTTTCTTTATTTTCGTGAAATTTGCTTCAATTTTCATAAAATGTCTCAAAACAATCTTTTACCAAAATTTTAAGACCCCTCCTCCCCCAATTTACAAAAAGTTTTACCGTGATAACGGATTGGTATACATTTTTGTAGGTTTGTTGGGACAAAATAAAATTTGGCACCCCCATTGTCAAATATCTTCCTACGCCGCTGTCCAGTAGGGGTCAAGGGTAGGGTGGAGGGGGAGGGGTGGGAAGGGATGGGGTATATTTTGTATATGTAAATGTAAATAGCGGATTATACCCGTATCATGATATACAGTTATACGTTATACAGTTATAGGTAATACACTGTAAAAGATTAATATATAAAGTTATATATCGCCCAAATTTGCTGATGACTTTGTTCATAGCAAAATAAGAAGTTTAATTTTCGGACACTTTAATTTCCTTTATTTTCGGGAAATTTTCTTAGATTTTCCTGCAATGTTCCATGACTGTCGGGTAATATTCTTCAATTTCTGTCTTTTTTGGCAATTCTTTTCGATTTTCGAACATTTGATTTTCGACTGTTGGCAAATTATCTTCGTGCAATGTATTTCATTTTCAGGCATTTTCCTTTAATTTTCGAGAATTTTCCTTCATTTATGTAAAATTTGATCCAGTTTTCGTGTAATTTCCCTTCGTTTTCCGAAAATTATCTTCAATTTTCGAGAAGTTGTCTTTCATTTTCGTGCAATTTGCTACAATTTTCGTGCAATTGCCTTTTATTTTTGAAAATCTTTTCGTCAATTTACGTAAAATTTCCTTCAATTTTGTGAAATTTGCTCCATTTTTTGGGAAATGTTGCCAAATTATACCAATAATTTTACGAGCCCCCCTCCCTCTACCAGTTTACAAATACTTATTGGACCATGATATGAGACAGCGTAGACGGTCGGATTTCATCATCTGGCCCTTTAATTCCAAATACTTTTGTACGCCGCTCGTTTGCGGCAAAAAAAAATAAAAAATCATTAGGTTGTACATGACTATAGTATATCATTGGGACAGCTTTCGACAATCACTTTAGAAAGGAGGCTCAGCATATTCAGCAGTGTCGTAGGAACCAGAGAAGAGGCAGGGCTTGGCCCCTATAATCTTATTGAAGGCCAAGTTCTCCCCACTCCCCTTCCGCCACCCCCCCCCCTCCTTTCCTCTCTACCAATAATAATGAAGATCTAACGAATTGATTTTGAAGAGTCAGATTTCATCAGGGCATGTTTTTTTCAAAAATCTTCAATTTTCGAGAAATCTCCTTCAATTTTCATGAACTTTACTTCCATTTTCAAAAGTTTTCTTAATTTTCTGGAATTTATTTTCAGTTTTCACAAAGTTTCCTTTAGTGTTCGTAAAATTTGCTTAATTTTCGTGAAATTTGTTCAATTTGTAAGTCGTGCAATTTGCTTCATTTTCGGGAAAACTTGTGTCATTTTTTCAGAAGTTGATTTCAGTCTTTTTTTCGTGAAATTTGCAACAATTTTCGTGCAATGTTCTTCATTTCAGGCATTTTTCTGCAATTTTCAATAATTTCCCTTCATTTTCCGAAAATTTTCATCCATTTTCGAGAAGTTGTTTTTCATTTTCGTGCAATTTGCTACAATTTTCGTGCAATTGCCTTCTATTTTGAAAATCTTTTCGTCAATTTACGTAAAATTTCCTTCAATTTTGTAAAATTTGCTCCATTTTTGGGAAATGTTGCCAAATTATACCAATAATTTTACGACCCCCTCCTCTTCCAGTTTACAAATACTTATTGAACCATGATAAGAGACAACGTAGACGGTCGGATTTCATCATCTGGCCCCTCCAATTCCAAATACTTTCGCACGACGCTGGTTTGCGACAAAAAAATCAAAAATCATTTGGTTGTACATGACTACAGTATATTATTGGGACAGCTTTTGACAATCACTTCAGAAATTGAGAACTCTGTATTTTCGTTTTCTATATGATTTAAGTGGGGAAGCTCAGCATATTTAGCAATGTCGTAGGAAGCGGGGAGAAAAAAAGAGGCTTGGCACCTATAGTTTTATTGAGGCCAAGTTCCCCCCCATCCCCCCACCCTTAATAATGAAGATCTAACAGATTGATTTTGAAGAGTCAGATTTCAACAAGGCATGTTTTCTTGGGAAAATCTTCAATTTTCATGAAATCTTCTTTAATTTTCGAAATTTTTTAATTTTCCAAAGTTTTCACAAAATTTCTCTTCAATGTTCGTAAAATTTGCTTAATTTCCGTGAATTTTGGTTCAATTTTCAGATTCTCAAGTCGTGCAATTTGCTTCATTTTCAGGAAAATTTGTATTAATTTTTTTAAGTTATTCATTTTCGTGAAATTTGCTACAATTTTCGTGCAATGTACTTCATTTTCAGGCATTTTTCTTCAATATTCGAGAATTTTCCTTCATTTATGAAATCTGATCCAGTTTCCGTGTAATTTCTTCTCGTTTTCGAAAATTATTTTAAATTTTCGAGAAGTTGTTTTCATTTTCGTGCAATTTGCTACAATTTTTGTGCAATTGCCTTCTATTTTTGAAAATCTTTTTGTCAATTTACGTAAAATTTCCCTCAATTTTGTAAAATTTGCTCCATTTTTGGGAAATGTTGCCAAATTATACCACTAATTTTACAAGCCCCTCCCTCTACCAGTTTACAAATACTTATTGGACCATGACAGCGTAGACGGTCGGATTTCATCATCTGGCCCTTTAATTCTAAATACTTTCGTACGCCGCTCGTTTGCGACAAAAAAAGAAAAATCATTAGGTTGTACATGACTACAGTATATCATTGGGGCAGCTTTCGACAATCACTTCAAAAGGAGGCTCAGCATATTCAGCAGTGTCGTAGGAAGCGGGAGAGGAGGCAGGGCTTAGCTCCCATAATCTTATTGAAGGCCAAGTACTCCCACTTCCCCCTCCTTCTCCACCTCCAGTAATGAAGGTCTAACGAATTGATTTTAAAGAGTCAGATTTTATCAGAGCATGTTTTCTTCCGAAAATCTTCAATTTTCGAGAAATCTCCTTCAATTTTCATGAAATTTACTTCCATTTTCGAAACGTCAATTTTTTCAGAATCACAACGATTTTTTTTAAATTTCCTTCAATGTTTGTAAAATTTGCTTAATTTTCGTGAATTTTTGTTCAATTTTAAAGTCGTGCATTTTGCTTCATTTTCGGGAAAATTTGTGTTAATTTTTTCAGAAGTTTGTGATTTGATTTTCGTAAAATTTGCAACATTTTTCGTGCAATTTGTAATATTCTTCATTTTCAGGCATTTTCTTCAATTTTCGAGAATTTTCTTTCATTTATGTGAAATTTGATCCACTTTTCGTGTAATTTCCCTTCGTTTTCCGAAAATTATCTTAAATTTTCGAAAAGTTGTCTTTCATTTTCGTGCAATTTGCTACAATTTTCGTACAATTGTCTTCTATTTTTGAAAATCTTTTCGTCAATTTACGTAAAATTTCCTTAGTTCAATTTTGTGAAATTTGCTCCATTTTTTTGGGAAATGTTGCCAAATTATACCAATAATTTTGCGAACCCCCCTCCCTCTACCAGTTTACAAATACTTATTGGACCATGATATGAGACAGCGTAGACGGTCGGATTTCATCATCTGGCCCTTTAATTCTAAATACTTTCGTACGCCGCTCGTTTGCGGCAAAAAAAAAAAAAAATCATTAGGTTGTACAAGACTACAGTATATCATTGGGACAGCTTTCGACAATCACTTCAGAAAGGAGGCTCAGCATATTCAGCAGTGTCGTAGGAACCGGGAGAGGAGGCAGGGGCTTGGCCCCATAATTTTATTGAAGGCCAAGTTCCCCCCACTCCCCCTCCCTCTCTCCACCCCCAATAATGAAGGTCTAACGAATTGATTTTGAAGAGTCAGATTTCATCAAGGCATGTTTTTTTCCGAAAATCTTCAATTTTCGAGAAATCTCCTTCAATTTTCATGAAATTTACTTCCATTTTCGAAACGTTTTCTTAATTTTCTGGAATTTATTTTCAGTTTTCACAAAATTTCCTTCAATGTTCGTAAAATTTGCTTAATTTTCGTGAAATTTGGTTTAATTTTCAAGTCGTGCAATTTGCTTCATTTTCGGGAAAATTTGTGTCAATTTTTTCAGAAGTTGTGATTTGATTTTCGTGAAATTTGCAACATTTTTCGTGCAATGTTCTTCATTTTCAGGCATTTTTCTTCAATTTTCGAAAATTTTCTTTCATTTATGTGAAATTTGATCCAGTTTTCGTGTAATTTCTTTTCATTTTCCAAAAATTTTCTTAAATTTTCAGAAGTTGTCTTTCATTCTCGTGCAATTTGCTACAACCGTTTCTTTATGCAATTTGTTTTCTTTAAAAAATTCCCTTCAATTTTAGTGAAATTTTCATCAATTTTCATCAATTTTCTTTCATTTTTGGGAAATGTCTTCAATTTGAAATTACTTCATTTCGAGGAAATTTCCCTCTAAATTTTAAAATTTGTTTCTTTTTGGTAAAATGTTTTTGACAGCGATATTGTCTTCGGATTTTTTGTTAAATTTTCTTTAATTTTTGCGGGAAATTTTATTCATTTTTGTGAAATGTATATCATTTTTGAGAATTTTAATTCATTTTTCAGAAAGGAGGAAATTTGCAGTGTCAATTCTTGGAGAAAGGCAGGGCTTCATAATTTTTTGAAATTTCCTTCAATTTTGCTGAAATGTCCATTATTTTGAAGAGTCAGATTTTTGTGACATTTTCTTTATTTTTTGAAATTTCCTTCAATTTTCATAAAATGTTTCAAAACAATCGTTTTACCAAAATTTTAAGAATTTCCTCCCCAATTTACAAAAGTTTTACCGTGATAACGGATTGGTATAAATTTTGTAGGTTTGTTGGGACAAAATAAAATTTGGCACCCCCATTGTCAAATATCTTCCTACGCCGCTGTCCAGTAGGGGTCAGTTGTAGGGTGGAGGGGAGGGGTGGGAAGGGATGGGGTATATTTTGTATATGTAAATGTAAATAGTGGAATATACCCATACCATGGTATACAGTTATACGTTATACAGTTATAGGACATACACTGCAAAAGATTAATATATAAAGTTATATATCGCCCAAATTTGCTGATGACTTTGTTCATAGCAAAATAAGAAGTTTAATTTTCGGACACTTTAATTTTTTCATTTTTGGGAAATTTTCTTCAATTTTCCTGCAATGTTCCATGACTTTCGGGTAATATTCTTTAATTTCTGTCATTTTTGGCAAATCTTTTTGATTTTCGGGCATTTAATTTTCGATTGTTGGCAAATTATCTTCGTGCAATGTATTTCATTTTCAGACATTTTTCTTCAATTTTCAAAAATTTTCCTTCATTTATGTGAAATTTGATCCAGTTTTGTGTACATTTTCCTTCGTTTTTGAAAATTATCTTAAATTTTTGGCAAATTTTACTTTCGATTGTCGGGAAATTATCTCCAATTGATTTCATTTCGGGTAAATTTCTTCAATTTTTGGTTATTTTCTGGTTATTTTCTTCAATTTTGGGCAATTTTCTTCGATTTTTGAATAATTTCCTTCAATTTTGTGCAATTTTCTTTGATTTTCGGAAATTTTCTTGCACTATTTAAAGCAGTTTCAAGGGAGATCGGACATAATATATTTTGTCATAAATCGTTTTACAACTAATCATGACCTAACAGCCTGATCAAACTTGTTCTGCTGGTCCCTGACAACATTTCCATTTCGTTCTTAAGTCCCGTTAGGCATATTCTTGTTTCCCATTCTCAAATTTAAAGGAAATATTTTTTCCATGAAGAAATTTAGAGATCGAATTTCAAAGAATTTAAAAAATTGTAATTTTCACCGAATTTATGGAGACAATTTATCAATCTTAAAAAGGGGTCCGCAGCGGGGCTGAGGTCCCCCGAATCGTGATTATTAAAAATCATCTTGCAAATAGATCCTTCTGTTTTGGAGAAAATTTTAAGTTTTGAAGTTTGTGAAGTTAATGCATGTGGGGTCCAGAGGACGATGCCCCCGTGCCTTTTTGTGTTTATTACTAAGCTACTTTTAAGCCATCGTAAAACGAATAATGAGAAGTTGATAGCTGCACTGAACAGATGGATATTGAATGATATCAATAAGCAGAGATTAAAAAATAGAAAAGGATATATTACATTGTTCTAAGTATACTGCTAACGTTTAGGTGTTTGAAAATACATAGCTTTAGTTTTATAAAAAAATTGTGGAAATTCCAAAAGGAGGGATCCGGAACCATCCGAATCCCCCTCTGGATCCGCCCTTGCAAGAAAACCATGATGATTTACCCGTATAAATTTGTTATGGTGGCTTCATAAAGAATCCGGGTGGGCAGCTATGGGTGTCGGAAGGAACTCCAGGCAAAAGAGCAGAAAATTAAGTGATGACACTTTTTTGACATGAATTGAGGGGCATTTTCAAAAAGGAACACTTTTGTCAGTTTTCAAAAAATGGGAGGCACATCGACACTCCCACCTTTTTTTCTCCCAATTTTTTTCTCCAAATGAATATCTTTGTATGCTGATGTCTTGCATCTTTGCGTGATATTGTTAACCACTCCCTCCACTTTTGACATTTCCCCACTTTTCGACCGCCTATGGATTTGAGATTGGGGGGCCAGGACCAGTATTGGCAATTGCCCATCGGGCTCATAGGTAAAAGGCTTAAAAGGAAATTATTGGGAACGTTGCCCACTCCCCCTATGGTAAATGGCATGTTTAATTGCATGTGTCAAATAAATGCTAAATGTATGTTACAACTTTTATGTATTAGATTTGTGAGTGAGTGGCTTCAATAATTCATAAAAGACTGAATTTCATATAACTTTCAAAAGTGCACCTCCTGCCTCGGTCCGCCCTCAAGTTTCGAAAGGGCACCTCCTGCCCTGGTCCGCCCTCAACTTTCAAAAGGGCACCTCCTGTTTCCCGTCCGCCCCCAACTTTCAAAAGGGCACCTCATGCCCACTGGCCTAACTACTGCCATACGGGCCGGGGCGAGTGAGACCCTGCGGGTCCCTGTGGTTTATAGGTATAATGGTATATTTTACAGGCCCTATTATAAAGCCTGGGCCGGGGCGGCTTCCCCTTAAATACCCCACTGTTCCTTCCCGGTCCGCCCTCACCTTTCAAAAGGGCACCTCCTGCCCCGCCCGCCATACTTTCAAAAGGGCACCTCCTTCCCCCTTGCCCCGTGGTTCCGACTAGTGGCGTAAATCTATGTTAAAAAAAGTGTAGGAGGGGGTGATTTGTATGATTTATCCGTTAAGGTGACACCGACGGTATCACTGCGAGCGCGCAGCACTTGCTTTCAGCTGTGGGATCCAGGGGCCCACATAAGAGCCCCTGGTAGGGTCCAGAGGCGAAGCTCCCAGAAGCTCTCGCAAAATTAACATTTGAAGGGGAAAAAAAGTACGTCACCACGCATAGAAGAAGGTATATTATACAAGTCAAAATTCATGTTAAAGATTTAATACACAAACCACAAAATCATGAAAACGCATTAATGTGAATATATAAAGTTTTATTGTTCACGTTTCTGTGCATGGATATTGGTCTATGGTCAGTCTTTGAAAATGTCTGATAAGCTTCCAATAATTTATCATGAACATGTCAGTACATGTGTAAATTTTGTCAAATTTTTAAAACGAACCTGTTTTATATCCCGCCCCTCCCCCTCTATATCTTGGCGTTCATGATTGTATTACATACATTATTGCACAAAGTGATAATATATCATTATATATCTTTTTTTACATTTTCAAACTTTCTCTGAAGAACGCCCTTTTTCTGAGAAAGTGCTCTTTTGAAACATCTAAAAACATAATGACCATTTGGATTTTCAAAGCTTGTTGAAATACCGGAACGTTATGACCATTTGACGAATCTATAGCCTACTAGGCCAGACTCTCTGGAAAAAACATGATATAGAACGTCGTCTTCCCATTTTCATTTTTCCGAGGTGCAGAAACGAATCCCGGAATGAAGTGCCTTTTATAAGAAAAAAAAAAAGCCCCTCTCAAAGTCCTGGCTAACGGGCATGCATAGAAAAAAATTAAAAAAATCTATTTAGACTCATAATATTCTCCAAAAAGTCTGCTGTTTAATGTAGGATATTTGAAAACAAAATGTAACTGCAAAATTAACAGAATGAAACAGGCAGCTTGTAATTGAAAAAGGACAGTTGGATGTCTTAATACAATTCTAATTCTATCTGAAGCTTTTCACAAATTTACAACAAAAACCATAATTTCCGCAAGTGGTGATTAATTATCAGAGGCAATATTCAGTTAAGCAATACTTGTTTGCACCCGCTTTAATTTATCCCGTTTTAAGTTTTACAGCACGCTATACCCATCTCAGTTGTTGAGTTAGGTTGCAACCTGGGGTTGGGAGAGAGGTGGGGTGGGAGGGATGAGAGGTGGGGTGGGAGGGATGAGAGGTGGGGTGAGAAATGGGGTGGGATGGGTGAGAGGTGTGATGGGAGGGGGTGGGGAAGGAGTGGTGGTTTGTGAGTGGTGGGGGTTCCTGTCCCTATGCTTCTAAATACTTTCTAAATGTAATTTATCATTTGATTTTAAATTACATTCCGCCCTAAATGTGTGTGTGTGTGTGTGTGTGTGTGTGTGTGTGTGCATGAAGAAAGGGGTAGGAAGGGAGGGGGGGGGTGATAGTATGGATCTTCCTCCTTGTCAAAAAGTGGGGGGTATATCCCCCATCCCCCCTGGTTTTACACCCATGGTTCCGACATTGCTGGTTGTAATCTATGATATACCTATAGCGTCCATTCGGCAGTTCGGGGAATATTTTAACTCGCCAAAGAAGAAGAAGAAAATACATTGGGCGTATCCAGTGTATTTCTATAGCTCCTTTTTGGAGACGAAGGTTAGAATTGCGATATATACACATTTACACAAAATATAGATGTTCATAATGGCGTGGCAACCGGGTGTGTGTGGGTAGGGGGGTGTCACACCCCAATATTTGGGAATGAGGAAAGATTCTGGAAAAATGATCTAAAAATTCTGGCGGATTCGTGTGTA
This sequence comes from Chiridota heheva, assembly GCA_020152595.1. Classification (NCBI taxonomy): domain Eukaryota; kingdom Metazoa; phylum Echinodermata; class Holothuroidea; order Apodida; family Chiridotidae; genus Chiridota; species Chiridota heheva. The sequence continues at coordinate 764,516 of JAIGNY010001063.1, forward strand.
TTATTGAAAGAGCTGTAGTGTAGCTCTATTTTTTCCAGTGAGCGATGATATTATTTTCCCGATTATTTTACAATTCTTAAGCGCCAACACCTGAAATTTGCCAATCTTCCGAAAAATGTTATCAAACTTCCCAATTTTTCCGAATCAAGGTCTTAAAATACACGATTTTTCCCAATCCGGATCTAAAATATTCCGATTTTTCCGAATCAAGTTCTAAAATCACCCGATTTTCCAAATCATGTTTGTAATTTCTTCTTTTTTTTCCGAATCAGATTCGAAAACTTCCCGCTTTTTTTAAGTCATGTTATCAAATTTTCCGACTATTCCGAAAAATGTTATTAATTATAATTTTCCGAAAATTGATGTATTTTTGTTTTTTTAATCTACACAATTTTTCAAGAAAATTGGTGAATTATTGGATTATGTATAAAATTTTGAACAAAATAATACCAAATATTTTGGTTTATTTGCTACAAATTGCGGACATTTCTTCAAAAGTTGGTCAAAAATCGACTATTTTGGCTAAATATTTGAAAAATTTGTGTAAAAATTCCTGCTTTTCTGTAATTTTACTGACTTTGTTCCACTGGGCACAACAACTTTTAGAACTACATTGGGGGCACAGCATATCTGGTCGTAATAGTCTTCGAGATTCTTTGGCAATACCGCTCATACCTGCATACGCATGCAGCATGAAATTTAAAGGACCCTTTTTCTCAGATCGAACGATATTGTTGATAAATAAATTTTCAGAAAATAGTAACGAAAAATAGGCCAGGCGTGGCCAGCGTGGGGTACCCTTCTCTCAGTGGCGGGGAAAGCGGGGAGGAGGTGGGGGAAAGGGGTGGCCCCTTGACGGGATTTTGCTTTCCCGCTCGAGCCATCTCTTTCCCGTCAACCCGCCGCGAAATCAATGCAAAAAGGTAACATTAGTAAAATTATCATCCCGATATCGTAAAATTCCTCGTAAAGAAGAAGAAATCATTTTCTACCATCTGACCATATTCAGGTATATCGATCGACCATTTTGGATTACAATTGTCCAAATGTGGTTACAAATCGCCAATGTTTTGCTAAAATTTCCCAAATGTTCATCAAATCGCCAAAACTGGGTTAAAAATTGTCCAAATTTTGTTAAATAATGCCCAAAATTCGTTACAAATCACCAAAATATTATTACAAATTGCCCATGTTTACTTAATAATTCGCCCAAGTTAAATCAGAAAGGGGTCAAAATTGGTTAAATTGACCAAATTTGCTTAAAACTCGCCCAAATTTGGATGACAAAAAAAATCGCCAGATCGCCCAAATTGTCTTAAATATATATATATATATATATATATATATATATATATATATATATATATATATATATATATATATATATATATATATATATATATATATATATATATATATATATATATATATATATATATATATATATATATATATATATATATATATATATATATATATATATATATATATACTTATATATGTGTATATAGATATATATATAGAGATATATATATATATATATATATATATATATATATATATATATATATATATATATATATATATATATATATATATATATATATATATATATATATAGAGGTATATATCAATATATTTTCAGTTTTTTTGTACCTTGATCAGGTAAAAATTTGTTCTACACTCCAAAGTAAAGTTGCTTTGCGACGCCCCTCAGGCTGAACGGAGGTAAGCGGGGAAACGTTTGGTGTCTCCCCCCTCCCCCTCCCCTCCACCTTTTCTTCGAGAGAGAAAGACCCCTTCCTACGCGCCTGCCCACTCTTGCGAAAGTCTGTTCCCTCTTGTCAAGTCAAACCTAAAAAATAATAATACAAAGGTTTTTGAAGACTGAGCCACAGTGTCTGTGCCCCATTCCAGGAAGGTTCTGACTGCGAGCCTGGCAATAAAGTAAACTATGTGGTGAAAATATTCAAGTTAGAACCACTAAATGTAGTAAAAAATTGCCCAAATTTGTTTAAGAATCGTCCATTATATTAAATTGGCGGTGATTCACTTTGTTCAACAGCTTAATCAGTTATCATTTTTGTTTAGCTAGAATTTAGATGATGCAGTCATATTTTATGGGCACTTTCCCCCTCTGGCACCGAAAACTGGATACGCAACTGCCCACTTGGGTGAAGCTCCAAAAACGTTTTGGTTTTTGGATAGCTCAAATTGAAGGGAGAATCATATTTCATTGATTTCTGTGGTCTGAATTTTCATTATGGATAAAAATTTATACACTTACCCTCATCCGATGCTCACATTTGGTGAGCATTGTATGAGGGCGGGGGACAGGGAACGGGGTATAGAGTTGGTCACGGCACAACGACATACATACAAGGGCACATTGTTAGGGAAAATTGGGGCACCTTGCCATCGAAGGAGGGGTGTATACCCCCCGCCACATCTGCCCCTAGTCATTCATTTTTATTCGAATCATGGTCTAAAATTGTATTCGAAAATCTTGACTGCAAATTTTGAAAACCAAAAATAAATAAATGATAATAATGATAAATACAAAAATAACACAGAAAAAGAGTCTTCATTCCCCGTTCCGGACTTTTCAAAATATATAACTTGTACTACAAATATTATTTTATATGTGAAAAGCCATGTTACCTACAATTCTGGCATTATGAAAAAGAAAAAATCGGCAAATTTAGTTGACACTCCCTTCCCATTATGTGACACCCCCTCCCCTCCCAATATGCCAACGCAGGCTTGCGACGCCCCTGGATGTTCATTGATAGATGTCAGTGGCACACATGCATGTATGGTATAATTATATATATCATTAGGAAATACGACACGCATGGCAGAAATATTGACAAAAGTGAACAGGTGAACATGTTGCCGAAAATGTACTTGGTCAACAAGTGTCTGGTCATCAGGTCATATTGTTTCGTGTGCTAGTATAATACCGCCAAATCTTCAACGGACAGAGGGCAGAGTATATGTGGCATTCATAAAATCCAATACAGAAGTATACTTCCGCTCTCATCCAATCAAGCAGTCAAGCGATAGCATACATTTATTCGGACGTTTTTATCGCTGTGAGATGACATTTTGAAATTGCGTAAAAAGTGTGCAAAACACATGAAGAAATTCAGGGAGCCTTTCGGAAAGCTACTAGCTGTTTATGCTGTCAAGGTTAGAAAACTGGAAACCTCAACCAGGGAGTTGTTACTTTGTCAAAGTAACAACTCCCTGCCTCAACTGACAACTTCGTTTGAAAGAGCAAATTGATTTGCAATATCGAGGTAAGAATTATTTTATATATTTGCCAAAATCAGTGTTGATGTTGTTTCATCAATGAAACGTTTATTGTTATTATTGGTTGAATTTGTATTCTTATTTCAAAACTCATACGTCTTTGGTCATGAAACTCTTAACAATTGCATGATAAATTCCTTTAGCAATACATTTCCCGCACAAAATGGTGCAAAACCTCTCTCCTAGTAGGTGCAAAATCGGGGAAGACATAAAGCTATTCTGAAAAAAATGTTGCAGTTAAAAACAGCCGTTTGTTTACATACCTGATTAATAAATGACTAAATAACATGCAGTCAACATATTATTAATTAGAGGGTAGTTTCACCCCAAATTTGAAGATTTGTTTATGATTATGATCAGATGTTAATAATGTGATTTCCCATGATTTTAGTAATGATTTTTTTTATTTTTAAAACACCTGGAATATCATTTTTAAGATCCCAAAAAGTCTCATATTTCCCCTTGCAGCCAAGAAGAAAACTTTTTCAATATTGTTTTGCAGGGAATGGATTGTTAATCAATTTATTTTGCAATTTTAAGAGTTTCACGGGACCAGGAATGCCGGAGTTTTTAAATACATAAACAATCATTAAAATTTGAGGTTTTTCCTATGCAGCCTATAAAACTAAGTTAATGACCCCTATGGTTTCCATTTCAAGTGTGTCTTATACTATTACTAGTGACGGCGCTTCCCTCAGTTATTTATTGACCTTTCAGTATTTATAATAATAATTAATATCTCGAACAATCAGAAACTTTGATTATGCATATTAGAGATATTCTTTCTTTTCATGCAGTTTGGATTATAAAACATGAGCACTCACGTTCCGAAAATGTTCTGTGCCAAAAATAAAAAAATGATTTTTTTTTCTTTTGAAAACTAAACAAAAAACAGTTCACACAAGGAAATGCAGAGATATTCCTATTATTGTGTCATATTTGTTACCGAAAGTAGGTTTTCTAATCCTGATCTCACAAAATTAAATACTAATTTGCACAATTTTGGGCATTAACAGATTAAGGCATGATCTGAATATGAGTCAGCCCTTAAAATTCCAAACCTTTAATTTTTGGCAATTGTTTTACCAATTTGTACGATTTCTCTTTCACTTTTTAAAGAATGTTTTAAACCATATCATTAACTTATGTTGCCGACACTTGTCCATGCATGTAACTCGAACTTAGTCCATGCTGTCATGTAGCTGAAAGGATTATTTCAGTTGTCAAGCAGGCTTGACAGTTATATGAAAAGATAACTTTAAAACAAACATGTTATTCGGATATTTCTCAACCATTTATAATGCATTTTAATGCAACTTGACAAGTTAGGTTAACTTACTTTAACTAACTGTTTTCCTTCTATTTTGCACTTTTGCAAAGCTATTATGTATGGGATTGAAGAATCTTTTAAAAGAATTTTTGTCTGATAAATTTCTTTTAAATTCACGCTATTATTTCACTAAAACCCTGAATTATAGAAACCAAATTCAATCTATATTAACACAATTAATCGCCTTACACAAACAATTAGACCTATCTACTATGCAATAGATGTTCATTACCTTCACAAATATATACTTCCCATCCTATTGGGGAATGAATATATTTGTTATGAAATATTTTGCATACTTTTGCTATTCCCATGGACAGATAAAAGACATTTTTATGGTTTCAACCTTGCAAAAACAGCAAAAGTGATTGAGTCCAATTCAATGTCATCTCTCGTCACCTCATCTGCTTCTTTTCGTATAAAATAATGTCATGTTTTTAGGAATGAATATTCTTTTCTTAAAAGTCCATTTATACACTGATTGAATAGGTTTTAGAATCAGAGCAGATCACGTTTTGATTTTTAAAAATAGTACCTTTAGCTTTGGACAAAGAGCTTTGTTTTGGAGTAGTGACAAATCAAAGTTTAAAGGAATAATTCACTGGTCAAGCATGTCCATCTTATATGAAAAATGACTACAAAAAAACACAAAATGGTGAAGAAAGCATTGCAAAATCTTATTCCGTTAAGAAGATATTCAAGTTTAAAATTGTATATAATTTCTGTAGAAACGACTGAAATCAGACTAGTTGTGATGTCACAGCCTCAGATTCCTCAAAATGTTTATGTATTTAAAAAAAAGTTTATTCAATTTTTTCGCTATTTAAATTATTATTCCTCAAACTATTGTCAAGTGGTGTATTATAAATACCCTTCCTAGATTCAGTTTTACTACTTTTTTGACATATCCCATTGTTTTTAAGCCACAAAATTGTAGGACAAAATATGATAAAATACATAAAGACTTTGAGGAATCTGAGGCTATGACATCACAACTAGTCTGATTTCAGTCATTTCTACACATATGATACCAAACTTTAAATTTAGATATCTCCTCAACAGAATAAGATTTTTGAATGCTTTCTTCACCACTTTGTTTCTTTTGAAGTCCTCTTTCATATAACATAAACATGCTTGCCCACTGAACTAATCCTTTAAGCAACGCTAAATTATCAGGCAGCGATGTCAGAAGCACGTGGGAAAGGGGCCACTGGCAGGCGGTACTCTTTTAAAAGTTGAGGGCGGACCTGGGCAGAAGGTGCTTTTTTGAAAGTTATATGAAACTCAGTATTCTAGGTTATTCTTGAAGCTTGAAAACAAATACTATCAGTGAAATAGAAATTCACTTACTCAAAAATCCTACAAATAGTACATAAAAGGTGTAACATACATTAAGTATTTATTTGACACAATTAAAGCATATCATATACCAGAAGCCCGACACCGAGGGCCATGACGGAAGAGGCCATGGCCCCCAATAATTTTCAAAGCAATAATAAAAAAAAAAATAGACAATTTACTTATTCGACCGATGGGCAATTGCCAATATTGGTCCTGGCTCCCTAATCTCAAACCCATAGGCAGGGTCTTCCTCCCGCAAATGTGGAAAAAGCCAGGAAAGGTACACTCTAAAAAAAGAATGGTCAAATTTGACCACAATGTGGTCAAATTTTGACCAAGTGCCGAGTAAACTATGCACCGACCCATATGTGGTCAAATTTGACCATCCAAGCTTGGTCAAATCATTTGACCACGCCAACTTGGTCAAATTGACCAACTGGGTAGTAAATTCTGCACCGACCCATATGTGGTCAAATTTTACCATCCAAGGTTGGTCAAATCATTTGACCAACACAACTTGGTCAATCTTTGGACAACATTTAGTGGTCAAATTGACTCTAAAATAGTGAATTTGACTTAATACTTGGTCAAATCTTATCAGAATAGAAACACCAACAACAAAGAAATTTCAGATTGAAGCTTACTTTATTTGTAACACTCTTTTCTCAGAAATAAAACAGAGGATTGTATTATTAAACAAGAGATAATCGATGTTATTAAATAGATCAACAAATTATGCCAACAAAATATTCCTTTTGGGATGAAACTCATAAAAATACACTGGCTTTTCAACTTTGGAAATAAATACTAGCTTTGGATACACCAAAATTATTACAGAGTTAGCAAACAATCATGCTAAAACCATCAAGGTGACTTTTAAATACTTCTTAAAACTTTTACTCAACAACTGCATAGTAACTTAAATTGCCCACAAGGAAGAATGGCAACTGTGAAATTATGCCAACTTGTTTACCCCTAAATAAAAACTCTCTGGAAGACTTTTGGTTTAATGCTAGCATTGCAACAGAGAATAGGCAAGTTTAAATTTGAAAATAACATTGAAATACCTAAAGTAAATAGTTAAAAATTCTTTATATGCACAAGAAAAATATCAAATGAACAAAATCTCTGAAAGCTACTATGAAAGACAGACAAATGGTGAAATAAGCACTCGAACAACACACTCTTTCACCGAGAATGAAAACGCAGAGATTCCTAAATTTTACTCAAACGTTGGCGTCCAGGTGACAATGGGAAGATTGCAAATTTGTTCAATTAGATCAAGATAAATTTAGAATTTTTGTAAAGAAAAAGCAGGTATACCCTCCATAACAAGCGATCCGTGCATTTTATAGGGCATTACTGAAAGCTTGCATTCAAACTTGTCCTATTCAATAACTTATAAACATAACTTTAAATAATTTTTTAGGTAGTATGGACAAAGAACATAATAATTTTCTTTTATCTAATACTTAAAAGCACATAAAATGCTTAGTAAAACAAGATCTTGCAATCAGAATATCTACGCTAAAGCTGACTAAGCTATGAGGACTAGGGATGTACCGGATCCAAATTTTTCATTGCTTACAACAATTCTCATAATCTTAACAAAACAAAGGGAAAGGGGTGGGGGCAGGGGATTGTCAAGTTGGCTACTAATGGCTAGCAACCCAAAATTTTTGGAAAATAATAATTATTGGGCATATTGTGATGAAATCAAATCAAAATTAGTGAAAGTTCTGGATTAATCCTAACATCTTTAATATTATAAAACTTGAGACTGTCATACATGTGTTCTTACTGAGGAAGTCAAAAGTCAAATGACACTATGGAGGAGGAAAGGGTCATTTATCTAACCTTAACATGTATTTGAAGTGCATGTATGTGCAAATTGTGTAAAAACTAAACTAAAATAATTAAGGACAGTAACAAGTAATAGAAATGGATACGAATTCTTTCATGTTTTACATTTGGAAAGTAATTATTCTCTGAATTATTTTTGTGTTATTTCATTAAAACACCTTGGTACCCTGAATTACTTGTAAAACAGTTTGCTTAGATAAGTGCGGGGAACAAATATTTTTCTCTTTTTCAATAGCAGGAGAATCTAAGCAATGAAAAATTGTGGAAAACAAATTCAGTCAACCTACATGTACATGTACTTTTATCTACAAAATTCATTAATGTCTCTAACTGTAAAATTGTTAACAACTAGTGTGGTTTTATTTATTATCTGTTACAGCCCAATCTGTTTCAAAATTTCTATTGATTTCAAACAGCTACATGTCTTTATTCCGTTTTAAATGATCATTCGCGTAACATAAGCCAATTTGTTCAGTGTTTTCAAGATGAAAATACATTATCTATACCGAGAAAAATCCAGATATTTATGTTTGTTTTATATTTCATATAGTTGTAATGTACCACAGTCTCATAATGTAAATCTTCAATTGTTAAAATTGCCAAAAATCCGGTTCCGGCCGGATTTGGGAAAAAAATCCGGCCGGAACCGGAACCGGATTTCCCCCCAAATCCGGCCGGATAATCCGGCCGGACCGGATATCCGGTACATCCCTAATGAGGACTTTAAACAAATGTAATTATTGCTGATGTTTACACAGAAAGTCTTATTAAATGAGTTACTTCATTTGAAAAATATCACTAGCATGCTGAAAAGTGACTAATCAAGCTTTTTTAACACACTGCTAAAATCTTTTAAAGGTAATAACTAATATAGAGAAATATATGTCAACATGATTTTGACACCAATTTATTTCTTTGAAAGGTCCTTTACCATATATATGAAAGTGATATTTAAAACTCTTAATATGAACCAACATAAAATACCCACTAAAATAAAAAAAGGAAAAAATACCTAGCACACCAGGGAGACAATAACTGCATGTTCAATCCTTTTCAAGATAGGTACGAAGAGTCCGTACTGCAGGGGAAGTTACTATTTTTCCCTTACCGTCTGTGAGTTGAAACAAAAACTTCTGCACAAATTCCCACGTGGTGTGACATTGCTTGGGGTAGTGGAGGTCAAACACGTAAAAAGCCTTAAAAAGACATCAACGGCTTTAAGTAGTGAGGGCTGTTCTAAGGCAAGACCGTCAATAACCAAAAATACTTGACTTGGAGAGAAACGCGATCCTAGTAAAGAATAAAGGGTTGATGCTTCTCTTTACAATTTAAACCCTTTCCAGATGTGTGGGATGTTGGTTCCAATCTGTAAATATAAGGAAAAATTAGTTACAATTTGAATTCAGAGTAAAATGCTAAAAGCGTAGAAATCTATACTGACCAATATGTAAGTAACATTACTTAAAACCTTTCGAATCAGAATAAAAACAATGCAAGTAACAAACACTTCTGCCAAGATTTAAAAAACGTTGTGCAGCTTCGGATTATGAATATTCATACACTTGCCAGGTGGCAGAAAATTCTAAACAAAATTGATTCTCTTGAAGCAACAATTAAATTAAGAAAGCCTAATTTTATTGTACAATCATTTGTATCCGTAAAACCAGAATGCCTGATGAAGACTGATCTATGCTCCTTTTAATCACAGAGGTGCAAGAGAATATGCTGTAGCTGTCCAATATTCCTTGATATTTAGAAAAGGTGAATCCCTCTGAGTGTTTGTATATGCCAAAACATAAAATGAAAATAATTGCAAATTAAATGTGTTTTTTTCCTATTCATATTTGTGATATGGTGACAAGACTAAGTGACATCCATATGTTATCGAGTAAATCCTGTTTGGACAGACAGTCCAATTTGCATTGAATCATACAATACTAGCCACCGGGTATCTGAAAACTTTGAATGCCTGTTTTGTAAAGAAGAAAATCATGTCCTTAGTGGAATTAGGGAGAATGGTTTGCTCTTCATGTTTTTATTAGAAATATGTAAAGTAAGTTTCATCAAAATACCTTGGTCGTGCAGTAAGTGTATTGCAATCCATAGTTATGTTATTTTCTTCAAAAAGTTGTCTCAAAAAGACTAGAAATCTTGAAATTTTGCACAACTTTTACCCCCCCTCAAAAAAAAAATATTGATGGATAGGGGCAGACAAAATTCGACCGTAATTGGATACTAGAAGTTAGGCCTGGTACAGTAGTATTTGTATTACCTGACGCTGATCACAAATTTGAAAATAAGAAATCAAGAAATTGTTTTACCATACCATTTGTTTCACAGTTTACAAGACAAAGTGCCCATATTTTAAATTTATCTGACTTCGATTTTGAATGTACATTCCCCTTTTCTAAGACTGTGCTGACATGTGAAGTCGATGCTGACATAATGCTGACCTTAATATGTTACTGACAAAACTGGGAAAACTAACTTGCTGATATTTCTTTTCTTTTATCTTTGTTACTGTTAATTTTCTGGTACCCGGATAGGGTCCAGTTCACGGTTTCATTGTTTTTTTGCTATCTGACTCGGGCCTTATTCCAGGAACATTGCCATTTATGTAGACTGCTGACCTTCACACAGTGCATTAACATGGTTTGACAGAATCATTCTCATGGTCAGGTCAAAATAATCTTGTGAAAATATCACACTGGATACAACACCTCAACCTGTAAAATATACATTTATCTTACCTGGTAAGGTTATCTTGGCAACTGGCTGCTTCTAAGATTTAACGGCCCTGACTCTTCCCTGTTTTCTTCCGTACATTTCTCAACAGCTGTTCGAGATAACCAGAAGAAGAATGGCTTCCTCTGCCTCTGGAAAACCATGCTTCCTGTTAAAGTAAAAAGATTCTCAAAAATGTAGGCCAGATAATTTTAGTTTTGATTTTACAAGAATGACAAAGCCTGCATGGTAAGCTACATTGAAGGATTAAAATGTGAAAAACACACTACAGTTTAACACCTACCTGTAATGCAGTGTTTACATTAGATGCGGGATTCCGCACATAGTATCAAATTCCCGCAAAAACAAAAACAAAAATTACGAAGGAAATTCCAGCAAAAAAAACAATTTCAAGAAAATGCCGAAATAATGCCGCCCCCACCCTCCCCCCCTGGGTCAAATGTGCAATTTTCCAGCCTTTTTGGTGCTATCCTTAAGTCTCTTATTGTTTTTCTGTTATTTCTCTAAAAAGACATGGCCCCTTTTTCACACCCCCAATGAAATTAGATTCATGCAACTTCTGTGAGTAAATTCCCACAAAAGCAATACATCAGTACACAGACAATCATTTCTTCATTAACAAAAACTTGATTGCATTTTTACGACTTTTATTCTGTAGAAAAACTATTTCATAAATTATTGGAAAAAAAAATTATTACAGATTTTAATTGAAGACAAAATATTATACAAGGTTTTCTCCAAATCTATACCACTGTTTTTTTTTTTTTTTAATCTATAAAAACATCCCTCCCAGACATTATTAGTGAGAGTATTTGGATTTAATTAAGGTGACACCGTACATTGTTTGCATATTTCTATTTTTAAATTCTACTTTAAAGAATAATAACACAAAAAGAAAAAGAAATGTATAATTTAAGCCTTGACAGCCATCATACAGTAGATTCCATTCGTAATGTGTACTGTTTTAAAATGCTTTGCAAAATTGTCCAATTCTTTTTTTGCGCAGTGCAATTTTGTTAAATGTCCACTGTTTTTAAAATGCTATACAAAATTCCCATTCCCTTTGCTGCACACACAGTACAATTATATACAAAGAACAAACGAAGTAAACAGGATATAAACTACCAAGACTTCCACGACACCTAGCAACATACATAACAACAAGGCAAGGAAACAAAGACACTGTTGTGGGTTGCATGATTTGCATATTCAATGAGGTACGATGTTAGCCTATAACTAATCTGATTTGCATATTTTCTGCATTTGACTTTATCTCAGACATGCCTAAATTATGACTAAAGATGTACAAAAAGTGGTTAAAACGAGAAGCCTAGGCCTATTTCATGAATAGCTTTAGATTTGGTTTACAATGGATCAGTCGTAATTAATTCATTTTGCACCTAACTAGGCCGAATATCAAAATAACTATGATTACAAATTTGAACCAAATTCCTAACGTTATTTTTTAAATCCAGGATAGCTTAAACTTGGTTAAATTTAACCAAATCAAAAGCATAATACGAAAAAAATGCCGCAGCAATGCTAATTAAAGTACGCGAAACTATCAAATGTGCCTGCATTCGTCAGTATACTTCCAGAAAAGTTTTTCAAAAGCAAAGTCACACTCAAGAAGTTTTAACGTATCTTAACTTACTATACCGCACTGGCGCTACCTTGCAAAACAACATTAGACTAGCAGTGTGTATAAGTAACAACAAAACTGCTCAAAAATTCAACGAACAAAATCCACTTACCGGAAAACGTTTCTTTCAACGCATTTAAGTTACATTCCTCAAGTTTTCAAGCTTTTCCACCATATCTGCAATAGATATTTGTTACTTTTGGTTGAAATTCACGCGAGTTTCCATCAAGTCTCCAAGATGGCGATGGTCAGCGGTACTGGTTTGGTGGTATTACGCAAGTGCCCGTAGTTAAGCCAATGAAAACACGTATATTTTCTGACCACGTACTGTGGTCAGCGTCATCTCCCTGGTATGACCACAGGACGTGAGATATTTGACTACACTGTGGTCAGATCGCGGGAAATTTGAGCTGACCAAGCACAATGGTCAGATATCTGACCAACCTTTTTTTAGAGTGTAAGGAGAGGGGATGGAGAGGGGCTGGGGGGATCCCCAAATTACGCTAAGATACAAAATTCATAACGTAGTATACATTTGGAGAAAGACAAAAAATGTATGGCCTACGCTAAAACCATATGTATTGAAACCCAGGGCCAGGGGGTATGCCCCCCCCCCACTTTTCCGAAAACTTACAAAGGTGCCCTTTTTGAAAACGAAGTGTCCCTCAAATACTGTGCCCCACCTTCCTCTCCCTTGCCAGTGTTCTTTTTGACACCCCTTATGAAATGATAAGGGCGGACAGCTGAAAATTATAATTCTTTTCTAATATTAGTCACTTAAAAGTTAGTGGCGTATTCAACGAGTGGAAAGAGAAGGGGTGGGGGAGGGGGGGGGAAACTTGCCGTTGGCGAAATTCCTAAATAGAATATTAGCAGCGGGATTAACCAGTAGCCAGTATACGATATGTATGTTTTTCGGGAAATTAACTACAGAAAACTGATTAAATATCACCCAATTTTTGGAAAATTTTCTTCGCTTTCGGGCACTTTATTTATTTTACTTTTTTCCATTTTCGAGCATATTTTCGATGTTCAGAAAAAATTTCTGGAAATTTCCATCATTTTCGGGAAATTCAGATATCCAATAATTTTAGCAAAATTTCAAATAATTTTATCAAAATTCAAAAATTTTACCAAACTTTTCAATAAATTACCAAATTTCTAATAATTTGACCAAATTTACCCTCTTAAATTTCAACTTTATGTTAATTTGACCTCCCAACCAAGAAGAAAGCCTGCCCCGAGAAGGTGAAATCTTACCAGGGGCAGTTTTCCACCACACCCTACTGTAGCTTCCCACACCTCTCGATACAGCTTTTTTCGATTCGTTTGCCCTGGCACCAAAAGTTGAATACGTCACTGCTGAAAATGATGAGAAGGATATATACAATAGAAAACATCCCAGTTGCCCTCTAATACATCACAAATTTGCATATTGATGCAAAACACTGAAGACAATTTTGATGAAATGTTTTGCTCCTTTCATGGTCTGCATTATTAAGTAATTTAGCTAATGTTGCCTCAGTCTACATGCATGTGCATATATCTTTCAAACTTTTTTAGACAGTTAGGAAGAGAAGATGCAGTTACGTAACAATAATATGCTTGTTCATCAGTTGACATGTTACATGTTATTCTTAATTCTAAATATAGAAATGTTACTTTTATCAAACATAAAAACACTTGTTTGTTTCTTTCAACACCTTACCCCCTACCTTCAGCCGTACTGACTCATTGAAAAATAGAAATGAACATATATCATTAAATTATTTGAACTTATTATTGTAAAGTGTTTTAGCGAATACATATTGGACGTAGGCCGTACATCTTTTAGAGATGCTCTTAATATCTGGATATAGTTTGTTTCTATTTTAAAGACAGTACAGAAGACGTTCTAGGACATGTAAGAGGTGCTGAGGTGATGAGACAAGACAGAAGCGACAGGAGAAACCAAGAATATACTCACCCAGGAAAAACGGGGGAAATGTAAAGGTGACTGTCAAATGTTTTGTTTTATACATCACTTTGTTTTCCGCCACAAAGTATCAAAGATATTATCAACACAATATTTTCAAAGAATTGCAGAGAATGAAATACAAGTTTAATTTCTTTGGACAGTTGAACAGTGTTGGACTGATTGTTGAACACTTAAATATCACAAGATAATTGTATTTTAATTAAGATTTGTAATGAATTAATTAAAAATGGAAATGAAGTATAACAAATTTAAAGTTTGTAGTGCAGACCTTTTAATTTAAAGGTGTGTGGACAAACACAACTTTTATATTCACCAAAAAGAGCTTTAGAATTTGAACAAGATATTCTTTAGAAGATTTGTTCTTTTTAATTGTCGCTGAAAATCATCTCGGTCGTGTTCAGCTACTTCCATTCATCCAAAGCTGGCAGGCTGGTGAAGGATTGGAAGACAATATGCACATTAAGAAATCAATAAGTTCTCCTGTTGTGATGTCACAAAAAATGTGCATGATTGATTATAGTAAGGCCTTAACATCCAAACTGCTGTAATAAGTTGAAGATTTAACCCTTTTTGTTGATAAATTATGCTATTTTCGTAGTTTTTCGTAGCGTATTTCCTTCCATCAGTTCTATGCTTCCCCTCCCCCTTCCCTTCCCCCCACTACCATTATTTTAGAGGATTTCACCTTCCTGCGGGGTTGCATGCTTTCTTTTCTAGAAGTTGGGAGGTAAAATTTGTAAAGCATTAACATATTGAAAACAAATTGAAAACATATTGGACAAATGGTAAAATTAATGGTAATTTTGGTAAAAGTGAAAAAATCGAAGAAAGTTGCTTAGACAATGAATGAAATTTCCGAAAATTAAAGAAAATCGCCTGAAAAAGAAGGTTATTTTAAAGGAATTGACAAACATTTTCAGAAAATTACCCGAAAATAAACGAAATTTCCCGAAAATTGAAGAAACATTAAGAATAAAGTCTAGAAGCCCGCCGGGGGATATGGAGTTTGCGGAAATATAACTTTATACAGACATGAAATACCGACCTTAAAAGTGAAGGTTTAATACCCACACACCCCTTTAACTTTCACCGCTGTATACAGTATACATGTACACGCATGCGTGCAATATTGAACTATTGGAAACAGATCCCACTTCATAGATTTTGGCTTGGCAGCTTGCGGAACAGTATCTAGTCTAGTATCAAATGCCACATTGCGTAACAGCGTGTACCCGCTGAGGGCCCCGAGCGAAATCTGGGTTGGGGTCGAGAGAGCTCTGAAGATTTCCTATTTTTGATGCACGAAAATGGCTGAAAATTAAAACAGAGTTCCAAAATGTAATTGAAATATTTTATTGATAAACATTTAGGGCTACCATTTCTAAACTAGGCAGAGGAGAAATTTCCCTTGAAATTTGAGAAAATTCAGGCAAAATTGTGGGCTTCACGGGCGACGTCCTGGAAGAAGCCCAGGAATATTGGCCGAAGCCCTAGGGGGAAGCTCTAAAGATTTTTTTATTTGTGATGCAAAAAAAAAAAAAAAAAAAAAAAAACGTCCATATCATCGAAGCTCAAGATTATAAACGTGTGTGGGCTGAGTATTTTATATAACACGTCCCAGTTTCCAAATGCGAGACTCAACATCATCGAGAGTGGAGATGCATGCATGATTCTGATAGGCCTATATCTAGACGATTCGGGCAGTATTCCCAGTATATCCAAGAAACCAACCAGTCAGCCCCCACTAATTTTTTTTTAAAATAACTTAACTAAGGACCCTCGCCTTCCCCGTTTTTTGGGCAACTTTGGTTATACGCTACTGATATCCGAAATTTCACTTCCTTACCCGATAAAGACTGGTGACCCGAGTTTTATCTTGACAGAATGCATGCAGAGTCGGAAAGAATCTACGCCTTAACTACTACATGATACATCTGGAATTTCACATCTCTGCTTAGGCGGCGAAACCAGGGCACAGGGAGCACGTGCCCCCAACTTCCCAAAACTTTAAAAAAGTGCCTTTTTCAGAGAGGAAGAGTATACCCTCTCAAATTGGATCCGTTAGGCCGGGCCATGTCATGATACAAGCTAAACCGACGTGCCCTCTCCCATCTTCTTTGTAAAGTTTAAAAGGAGCCCCAAATTGACAGATTAAAGAAAGTAACACAAACATCAAGGAAAATGTGTCCGGACCTCTCCCTGAGCCGTGAAAATGACATAATCATGATGTTTTCAAAAGCATTTTTAAATGTACTTTGTCTTTTTGCGAAGTGTGACAAAAGCATAAAGGTACAATCATAATAAATTCCTACCATACCTATTCAGTACCATGTTGTTGCCCGACGAAACATTTAAGGGGTCACACCTCACCCCCTTAAGTTACGTACCTGCCCACGCGTGCTCATATCTAATTTTCATCAAATTCATTAGTGTTATTTAATTCGTGCTTTTTCTCATTTCAGAAAATCATCGTCAGAAAATCAATGACTTTTATTGGGTGGAATGTGAGCAAAAGAAGAGCAAGATCACCGAGCTGCTGTAAATCCAGTTATCGGGTGACGATCACACATGGAGGTTGAAAATATTTTGCGAACTTCCCCGGAGTCAGCCAAATTGAAAACTAAGAAAAAGTCATCATGGTCATGTATTACATTTAGTTGACAAGTGTCGTGTCAGCAGGTCAGAGAGAGGACGTAAAAGGATGTTGGCATTCCTAACAGCTGCCTAAGAAATGACATCCTATCAAATCGACTAGTTCCCCAAAGTGCTACACATATTGATCATATGCATCATTATATAGTTTTGTAAATACTGATATGCATATCTGAGACACGAAGATAGTATTTTAGACAAACTTTTACATTTAGGTTAAACAGTCTTCGTATTTTGGAATTAGTGCTCCCGATATGGCTTATCAAAGTTTGTGGATGATCATTACGTGGAATAGTACTGAGCACTCCTAACAGCTGCCTGAGAAATCTCGCAATCTTTACGTATTAATCTTTTTTTTTCCGTTTCTAAATGTCTGTCACCCAAAAATTCAGGTGTATTCCTTCTACAATTTAATTGACGGTATGGTCAAAATTCAAATCTTTCGATCACAATTTGTTGCAACCTTTCGACTGTTCGAAAAATTACAAAAGACAATGAATCCTCACCCACTCATACATCATAAATTTGATCATTTATGATCGATTTTGATCTCAATGTCCGAATGCCCTAATAGTTTTCAGTCAATTTTCGTTGAATGTGAAATCTTATTCAGGGAATATATATTCAGGAAAGTCGATCACACTCCCCGTGTCTCTGTAACAAATTGGAACATGGGTATTACGTCATCGTGGGGGTTAAGAGGCTCAAGGCGTTAGCCCGAATGATGGCCTTAGATGAATTTTCGAAAGATATAGAAAATTCGACAGCATGACTTACCGTACATGCATACTCGAATTTCTCTTTTGAGTTTTGGTAAATTATTTTAAACAAAAGTTGTTTCATCATATTCTCACATATTCCTGTTTCTGCCTTCAGCATTCCTAGAAACGTCTCTTTCTAAAAGGTATTGAATCTCTTGTAGAGTCTGCCAAATATTGAAATAAAAAAAATTGGCAATTTATCCGTTTTCTATCTATTAAAAGTTCTATTAACTTGTATATAATATCATACAAATATAAAGTTATCAAATTCTTGAAGTAGATCAAATAAACGAAATTGTTTAATTTAAGGATGGCATATCAAGTAAAAAAACACAAAAAGAGATTTACTTCATACAGTCAACAGAATATGGATAGGGAAACCTTAGTGAGTTAGTAATTTTAATGAAGATGTTTATTTATGATAGTTGTAAATGATTTCCCGATGGGAACAACAATTTTTTAAGCGAAGAAAAATTAACTTATTTTGAAGTAAAAGTTTTATAAAGCTTTTCAAACGTTTTTTCTGTTTAAGAATGTTAATCAATTGGCCTCATTTTCTCTCATCCAATCATCTAAGTCTCGATATCAACTGAGACAGAGAAAATTGCAAAACTGACCAATCAGAAAACTTGAAAGCTAAAAGGGGTACTAGACCGACATATTCGGGCAGCAAAGCGTTTTGATCCTCGTGGCGTGAAGGGCTGAAACGTCTCAACAACCAATAGGCATATTTATACCACGTTGCTACCTGAGATTTATAAACAATAACTTTGGGAGGCAAAAGAGTTTAATAAATATCTAAAAATTCACCAAAGATATGCCCTCATTTTGGGTCTAGTAAACTTTAAGTCAACATTTTTCATTTTTTCTCAGTTTTCTGTAAACACGTACATCAATGGCGGAGAGCTGTTTGTATCATAGTAATCAACAAGTCAACAAAATGTCGTCCCATAATGTATAGGTATGTTTATGTCTTTACCCATTCTTAAAAGTATGATAAAAGTTACCCAAATATATGAAAAACAGTTTTTATATTGTTTTATTTATTAGTAGTAAATGCATAGTTAGGCTTGTGTAATTTAGTTAATAAGGTTTAAGTTTCTACAATTACCAATTCGGATAATTTATGTTGCATTTCAGACCGAAAAACCAAGTGCCCGAACTGCAAATTTACTGATTTACATCTTTACATTGTAGATATGTGCAAATCAAGTTTACGTTGCAGAGAGCGAGGTGTCAACTGAAACGTGAAATTGTTGGCAAATGTCTGGATTTCCAAGTTTAAATCATTACACTAAACATATAAAACATTGAGTTTACGTCACCCAGAGTAAAGAATTTCCATTCAATGAAGCGCCGAATTTCCGGTGTTTACTCGACGGAAAATCCATGTTTCTTTTCCACCAACTTTACGTCCTTACGCTGTAAACACGTTAAACATGAAGATTACGTCACTCGGAGCACGGCGTTTACGTCGGCCGGAATGGGAAATTTAAGTTGCATTAAATTACATTTTTACGTTGTAAACACGTTAAACATGGAGTTTACGTCACCCGAAGCACGGCGTTTACGTCGCCAGGAATGAGGCATTTACGTTGCATTAATTTTCATTTTTACGTTGTAAACACATTAAACATGGAGATTACGTCAACCGGAGCACGGCGTTTACGTCGCCTGGAATAGGGATTTTAAGTTGCATTAAATTACATTTTTACGTTGTAAAATACGTTAAACATGGAGTTTACGTCACCCGGAGCCCGGCGTTTTCGTCGCCCGGAGCAAAGCGGTTAAGTTGCCTTAAACATTATGAGAAACATGGTCACGGAAACACGAATATAAGTCGTGTTTAAAAAGGCGGTTCCGTTCAGTTTAAGTGATGTTTAGGCCAGCGTATTCGTTAATTTTGTTGCCGTGAATCAAGATTGAAAATAGCCGAATGGAATAAGAAATTGACCCTCAAAATATATTTCTGAGGATTGAAAAGCAAAAGATTTGGCCTAACATAAATAATTGAAGACCCGTTCGTCTGCCTATGTCACAAAAATGCGCAGTAAGGCGAAAAATTGGAAAATGCTGTAAAATAGTCAGTTTTTAAATGATATTAATGAGAGTTTTGCTGTGTTGATGGTTCATTTAATATTTTGCATTGTGTAAAGATCAGTTGTCGTCTCTAACGTACGAGGTAACTATAATTCAATGCGTGTGCTTTGATTGGTCGAAATACGAAGGTCTAACGCGCACTTACATGTATAATAATAGGCCAATCAGTAATCACTTGCTTGCTAATATTGTGCCCGACATGTACGACATTGCTACTCGCAGTAGCCACACCCATTATGTCTTAAATAGTGTACACGCTGTGTCCTCTTAAACCCTTCCCGAAATAAACTCCGTACGTACAGTGCAGCAGTGTATGTATAATTTTATACTGTATGTATTGTATGAAACGCAAGGGTAGTGATGCAAAATTTCGGTGACTTTGAGATGTTCGATTTTCAAACATGTGGCAGAACCGAACATTGATGATGTTGTGCCCCTACATGTACGACATTGCTACTTGCAACAGCCTCACTCAGTATTTCTTAAATAATGTACACGCTGTGTCACCTTAAACCCTTTGAAATCGAACTCCGTACGTACAGTGTATGTATAATTGTATTCTGTATGTATGGAACGTAAGGGCAGTGATGCGTAAATTTCGGTGGCCTTCAGATGTTCGATTTTCTAACATGTGGAAAAACCGAACATCGCTGATGCAAGGGCGCATATTTTTATGCGGAATAAAATGTACGCCGCCACATTTTAATCACGATAGATGGCCTTTAGGCTCAAGTTGCCTTTGTAAGTAATCAGACCTTTATTTTCATATCTTGATCTTCATAAATATGATAAAGGACTCTTAAAGAGACAATTTACTGCGTATAATGGTTACCATGATAATTTTTTCTGTTTGAGAGTTATTGCATTTCAAAGACTGCACTAAGTGTGTGACCTTACAGTGTACATGCAGTGTGACGTCATTAAGGCAAATCCAAGACAATTTTTGTGTATCTTTCTTTGAAAATTAATTACCTACTGGAATCATTTTGTTTATTGAGCTGGGATATAACTTTGTGACCTGCACTTTATAAGATTGTGAGTTGCCCATCTGCTCATTAATTATTTTTTTTTATATATTTTGTTTGATAGCAATACATACTGTACGAATTGTCTTAGATCTGCCTTTATGACATCACATTCTACACTGCAAGGTAAAACTGGTGAAATCTTTCAAATGCAATAACTCCAAAATGAAATAAGCAGATAAGATATTAAAATGATTTTTACACTTATTTGTTCTTGAACTAATCCTCTTAATTAAAATCAAAATTCACGAGAACATTCCTTTAAAGGATAAGTTCAGTTGTCAAGCATGTCTATCTCATATGAAAGAGGTCTTCAAAAGAAACAAAATGGAGAAAAAAGCGCTAAAAACTCTTAATCTGTTAAGGAGATATTCAAGTTTAAAGTTTGGTATCATTTCTGTACAAAAGACTGAAATCAGACTAGTTGTGATGTCACAGCCTCAGATTCCTCAAAGTCTTTATGTATTTTAAAGAAAGTTTCTTTAATTTTTTAACTATCTAAATCATTTTTCCTGAAACTTTCTTCAGGTGGTATATTATAAATATCCTTCCTAGATTCAGTTTTATTACTTTTGTGACTTATCCCATGGGTTTCAAGCCACAAAATTTAATTGCAGGGTAAAATATGATAGAAAACATAAAGACTTTGAGGAATCTAAGGCTATAACATCACAACTAGTCTGATTTCAGGCGTTCGTTTAAACTTAAATATCTCCTTAACAAAATAAGATTTTGCAATGCTTTTTTCACCAGTTTGTTTTGCTTTGAAGTCCTCTTTTATATAAGATAAACCTTCTTGAATCCTTAAACAGTTTAAAGGATTAGTTCAGGAAGCAATAAAGGGGCTCTGCATTCTTAAAAACGGCCGGCACATTTCCAATGGGAAGACATTCCTCAGTACATGGGATTGACAAAAGTCGCCAATTTCCTACTATTGGGTAAGTATTTAAGGAGCATCTTGTTTTGAAAGGGACGCTTTTGCAATATCTTTTTTTAAGTGTGCGCACATTATACCAGTTTTTGCACCTTTGAAAGAAATTGAAGGGCACCTTTCATTTGAAAGGGCACTTTTGTCATTTTTCAGGAAAGTGGTGGTGGTGGGGTGGGAGGGGGGGTAGACCTGCCCCTGCCACCAGGCCCGGATTCCTAAACATATGCAATGTGACATTATGGCCTTTCAGTGTGCAAATAAATGATTTCTTCCTCTGCCTGGACGAACAACTCCAAAAATTATCAATCTGTATGTATATAATTATAGAGAAAATTTAATGACAACATCAAGCCTTTTGTTTTCATTTTCGTTTCAGAAATTCATTCGGAACTGTCTTATCTCGATTGTAATAATTGGAATCTGTAGCGTTCTATGGCTCGAGTACACTACACTAAAAACACCTACACATCAACACAGATCTTTAGAATCACCAAAGGAAACGTCTGCCCGAATTGCACAAGCTAATGTCAGAACTTTAAAACCGACTCCACGAGAAACGCCGAGGAAGAACGAAAGTCAACGACGGTTAAGTGGTCGAGAACTTATTGAGAGTCATTTAGGTCACAAACTAGTCATTGATCCTAATATGCCCTATATCGGTTATATAAAACCGGGTGAAGAGCGTCATTACGTCATACTAGAACAAATGGATTCCACGAACAAACCTGAAAAAAGACAGCTGAAGATTGGTAAAGTCAATGCAACACACGTTACAACAATTCTTGAAATACCGGGTATCGCTCATATAAAAACAGTTGAAGAGCGCCACTACAAAATACCAGGCGGAGTGGGTTACATGCGTAAAGATAGCAAAAGAAAGCTAAACGTTGGCATGGTTAATAAGAGTCGATTGGGCCAAAACACAACAAAATATCTTACGACAACCACCATTGATCATTCAAAGGCAGGTAAAAAGCGTCACCACAGAAATTTGAAAGGGGCAGGAACTAAAAGCAGAGAAAAGAAAAATGGGACAAGATGGCCGAATGTTCGTGAAATTAATGAGCGTCATATAGGTCAAAATGCAGCAAAAGATATTCCCACACCGCGCAACGGTCATAGCAATAACGGTAAAGAGCTCCGCCACAAAATACCAGAAGTGAAATCCCAAAGTAAAGGCAACAAAATTGCATCAAGGCCAAATGTTCGTAAAGTTAACAAATTAGCTAAAGATCACAGGGGTCATAAAAAAGCCACTTGAGGAGAGTCACATAAGTCAATACACAAAAACCGCGCATTGATCACATAGAAAGCCTGGAAGAAGGTTGCTAAAAAAGTTCGGGAAGGTTGACAAAACGTTCGAAAAAAAGGAGGAGTGGGATACAAAACCAAAGAAAACGAAAATGAAAGAAGATGGCCGATGGTCCGTGAAGTCTATAAGAGTCAGATAGGTCAAAGCGTACAAATACCAGAAGGAGTGGAATCCACGTGACAAGTAAAGCTTCAAACAAGAAAGTAATCCATAGAGTTGCTGATCTCATCACCTTAAGCATGCAGCATAGTGAAGGAAATAGCTATCAGGGTCACTATAGCTCTGTGACTTTTGATACAAAAATGCATAAAATGTACAAACATAATTACTCCCTAAAATAACATATTTGATCTCTGACCCCTGACCCTTGACCAAAATCACTGAAACCACTTCTGAATTTTTTACATGTATCGTACCCGTACCCTATTTATGACACCATTCATGCTCACGTCATACTTACCATTTCATAATTGTATATGGGAAAATGGTCAATAGCTCTGTGACCTTTTGGTCCACGGGACACAATTTCATGTACCAAGGTATCATGGTACACATAAGATTGGTATAAGTCTTATACCTTTTGAGCTTAAAATGCCGCACAATTTTGCATAAAAAGCACTTATTTGACCGTTAACCTCCAATTACGTTAAAGTTTTGTTAGAATGTTAAACCCTACTCACCTATGCAATTTGTAAAGGTAACCAAGTAATTTCTTTAAAAGATACAGCCATCACATTTTGTTTTGTCCCATTATGACCTGTGATTTTTGTATCCCAAAATCTTAGAAACAAAGCTTCCGGGCCAGGGGTACCCGTTCATCAATTTTGGTTCATGTGTGTATTACATTTTTTTTAGTTATAAGCGACACAAAAGTAATTGTTACATACGCGCGCGCACACCCACACCCACACCCAATCACCCCCTTCCCTACATACAAACAACCATACGTGGTTCACATACTGATCGCGGACCTTGGCATCAAACTATCCATTTGAGGACTCAATGAGACAGACCAATGATAAAGTAGTGAAGATGAAACAACTGTTTTTTTTATCATTGTTAATTGCTTGTAGGGTAAGGGGACTTGAAAAGTAAACAAAAATACATTCCTAATTTATGCTATCTTTTTACGGTCATAAAACCTCGCGGAGAATCAGCGGATAACTGTCTTAGGAATGTGGAATTTTGAGCACTCTGAAGATAGTGTGAAATTAGATAGATGTCAGATTCAACCAGTTTATTAAGGACATCTGCAAAACTTCTCAAGCGCCATCCTAAATGAAAGGTTTTCTTGCTTATAGGAAAAACGTTTAAAGACGTGTGCTTAGGTCCTCAAACGCGACCTGGGTCCTTAAACGATAAGTGTGTTGTCAGATCAAGGACCTTAAATGAATATCAAAGCAAACGCACACACACGCGCGCGCACAACCACCCACACACACACGGACAGACGTAAAAATCACCAAATTTTGTCCCGTTCTAAAAAATTATGACCCCTAACCTCTATATGAGGTCATCATATGAGACCCCCTGGTGAACCCCACCAGCCCCTCCTAATGGTCATGTAGTATAGGAGGTGTATGCAGTCATTTGCCTATACAGCAAAGTGACTATAGTATCTCATCTTCACATATATGTATATGTGGGTGAAGAGATCAAAATGAAACAAGATGGCCGAATGTTCGTGAATTTAAAGAAAGAATATCGTCGGAAAAAATTTGCTTAAACCATCACCAATAAATCTGATACAAAAGTTGATAACGTCACTTCTACGGCGGAAATTGATTGGCTTTTCGGTGATTGTGTATAGAAATTTCGACCAATAAGAAACGTCGGATTGTATTGTGTTTTTTATCTGCATGCTATCCACGTTAAATCGATATACGTGGCCTATAAAGATAGGTCAAGAGATAGGAAAAGATCCATAGAACTTAATTTACGGAGAATACCAAGCTCCTGTTGACCTTTGCGTTAGCGAATGAAGCCAACTTGTATTTATGAAAGTCACCAAAAGTTTTCCTAAGTTGACTCCAACGATTTGCATGGCCTATAAGGTAAAAAGAAATCGGCCCAAAATTCCGATTTTCGTGTTAAGACGACCTAGATTTGTCGACACCATTTGATATGATTCAGAATACAGAAGTTACTTATCATATGTGGAATGTAAACGGACCGAAGCGAAAGATTTTGAAATCAAGTGATTTTGGTAACTTTCGTCAATTAATACATTTTGGCTTCACTCACTGACCAACGACGACGACGACGAGTGAACACACAATTACAATGACGGGGTCGTCACCTGCGTAATCGGTTATGATAGTAACAATGCTATCACGAAACGCTTAATACGACCCGGACGAGAACACAGGTACGACGTACGGACAGACATAAAATCGACAACCAAGTCAATGTCCACGGCCTTTGATAACCAGTTGTGGTGCACTGGCGTGTCTACCCAACCCAGGCTTGAACCCAGGACCTCGTGGTCCG
>JAIGNY010001063.1:792500-846052 GCA_020152595.1 Chiridota heheva
GTTGATCCATTCAAACTTGAAAAATTGTTTGAAAACAAAAAACGCATAGTAATTAAAGCATGACCTCAGCTGCATTCAGCAGATAAAATATTACTTCAATCGCTTCAATGCAGAAACACAATGCTCAAGGTAGCGCCTTAATTGACACAGAACACACAAAAACAAGTTAACTGAAATATGGAATAAATGGTAAACTCACTGTATATTAAAACTCACTGTATATTAAACACACTGTATATTTCACTTCTGTGATCCTTTTGTTAGAAATCATGAGACATTTGACGGGGCTTGGCTTGTGACATGCTTTGCTCATGAAGATAGGAGTCCAGTCACTCCTATTAAACTCACTGTAATTTAAAACAATTGGTTATTGTTTGCATACCACTTCGTTTAATAGCATAGCAAGGTTTAACGTCCCGAAAGCATCCAGTGCTGGACATTATATCAAGACGGTCATGGCTTTTGATAACCAGTTGTGAATTTACTGGTTGCAGACACACCGAGATTCGAACCAGGGACGTGCGGGTGAGAGAACTAAGCACTAACCACTACATCTCGGAGGTCTGTTGAAACATAATGATGTAATTTACTACTTGGAATGAAAGAAAATAATTAAAGAGAACTGTTTTTGTTCGTATTCCAGGTGGACACCATGAATTCATTGAAAAAGGTAAGCTAAACTACAATCAATTTACATGAAAAATTATTGCTTTGCAGGATTAACATAGTCAGGATGCTTAGAGTCATGCTGCCCCCAGTCCGGATTTAGGTAGGGGCAAGAGGAGCAGCTGTCCACGGATCTCCACAACCAAGGGCTCTATATATTTCATGGAAGAAAAAAAAATGTAAGGAAAAATGTATTTGTGAGAGGTAGTTAAGTGGAACAGATATTCGTCTTATTTCATTCTCTATTTTATATCATTATCAATCATCTTTATATCTCATTATCAATCATCTTTATATCTCATTATCAATCATCTTTATATCTCATTATCAATCATCTTTATATCTCATTATCAAACATCTTTATATCTCATTTTCAATCATCTTTATATCTCATTACCAATCATCTTTATATCTCATTATCAATCATCTTTATATCTCATTATCAATCATCTTTATATCTCATTATCAATTATCTTTATATCTCATTATCAATCATCTTTATATCTCATTATCAATCATCTTTATATCTCATTATCAATCATCTTTATATCTCATTATCAATCATCTTTATATCTCATTATCAAACATCTTTATATCTCATTTTCAATCATCTTTATATCTCATTATCAATCATCTTTATATCTCATTATCAATCATCTCTTTATGTCTCATTATCAATCATCTTTATGTCTCATTATCAATCATCCTTATATCCATTATCAATCATCTTTATATCTCATTGTCAATCATCTTTATATCTTATTATTAACCATCATTATATCAATCATCTTTATATCTCATTATCAATCATCTTTATATCTCATTATCAATCATCTTTATATCTCATTATCAATCATCTTTATATCTCATTATCAATTATCTTTATATCTCATTATCAATCATCTTTATATCTCATTATCAATCATCTTTATATCTCATTATCAATCATCTTTATATCTCATTATCAATCATCTTTATATCTCATTATCAATCATCTTTATATCATTATCAATCATCATGACTCATTTATCATATCAATCATCTTTATATCTCATTATCAATCATCTTTTATATCTCATTATCAATCATCTTTATATCTCATTGTCAATATCAATCATCTTTATATCTCATTATCAATCATCTTTATATCTCATTATCAATCATCTTTATATCTCATTATCAATCATCTTTATATCTCATTATCAATCATCTTTATATCTCATTATCAATCATCTTTATATCTCATTATCAATCATCTTTATATCTCATTATCAATCATCTTTATATCTCATTATCAATCATCTTTATATCTCATTATCAATCATCTTTATATCTCATTATCAATCATCTTTATATCTCATTATCAATCATCTTTATTTATATTCAATCATCTTTATATCTCATTATCAATCATCTTTATATCTCATTATCAATCATCTTTATATCTCATTATCAATCATCTTTATATCTCATTATCAATCATCTTTATATCTCATTATCAATCATCTTTATATCTCATTATCAATCATCTTTATATCTCATTATCAATCATCTTTATATCTCATTATCAATCATCTTTATATCTCATTATCAATCATCTTTATATCTCATTATCAATCATCTTTATATCTCATTATCAATCATCTTTATATCTCATTATCAATCATCTTTATATATCAATCATCTTTATATTATCAATCATCTTTATATCTCATTATCAATCATCTTTATATCTCATTATCAATCATCTTTATATCTCATTATCAATCATCTTTATATCTCATTATCAATCATCTTTATATCTCATTATCAATCATCTTTATATCTCATTATCAATCATCTTTATATCTCATTATCAATCATCTTTATATCTCATTATCAATCATCTTTATATCTCATTATCAATCATCTTTATATCTCATCTTTATCAATCATCTTTATATCTCATTATCAATCATCTTTATATCTCATTATCAATCATCTTTATATCTCATTATCAATCATCTTTATTATCTCATTATCAATCATCTTTATATCTCATTATCAATCATCTTTATATCTCATTAGCAATCAATCATCAATCATCTTTATATCTCATTATCAATCATCTTTATATCTCATTATCAATCATCTTTATATCTCATTATCAATCATCTTTATATCTCATTATCAATCATCTTTATATTCATTATCAATCATCTTTATATCTCATTGTCAATCATCTTTATATCTCATTGTCAATCATCTTGATATCTCATTATCAATCATCTTTATATCTCATTATCTATCATCTTTAAATCTCATTATCAATCATCTTTATATCTCATTATCAATCATCTGTATATCTCATTATCAATCATCTTTACATCTCATTGTCAATCATCTTTATATTTCATTATCAATCATCTTTATATCTCATTATCAATCATCTTTATATCTCATTGTCAATCATCTTTATATCTCATTATTAATCATCATTATCAATCATCTTTATATCTCATTATCAATCATCTTTATGACTCATTATCAATTATCTTTATATCTCATTATCAATCATCTTTATATCTCATTTATCAATCATCTTTATATCTCATTATCAATCATCTTTATATCTCATTGTCAATCATCTTTATATCTCATTACTAACCATCATTATATCAATCATCCTTATATCTCATTATCAATCATCTTTATGACTCATTATCAATCATCTTTATATCTGATTATCAATCATCTTTATATCTCATTATCAATCATCTTTATATCTCATTATCAATCATCTCTATATCTCATTATCAATCATCTTTATATCTCATCATCAATCATCTTTATATCTCATTATCAATCATCTTTATATCTCATTATCAATCATCTTTATATCTCATTATCAATCATCTTTATATCTCATTATCAATCATCTTTATATCTCATTATCAATCATCTTATATCTCATTATCAATCATCTTTATATCTCATTGTCAATCATCTTTATATCTCATTATCAATCATCTTTATATCTCATTATCAATCATCTTTATATCTCATTATCAATCATCTTTATATCTCATTATCAATCATCTCTATATCTCATTATCAATCATCTTTATATCTCATTGTCAATCATCTTTATATTTCATTATCAATAATTTTTTTATCTCGTTGTCAATCATCTTTATATCTCATTATCAATCATCTTTATATCTCGTTATCAGTCATCTTTATATCTCATTATCAATCATCTTTATATTTTATTATCAATCATCTTTATATCTCATTATATCAATCATCTTTTTATCTCATTGTCATTATCTTTATATATCATTATCAATTATCTTTATGTCTCACTATCAATCATCTTTATATCTTATTATCAATCATCTTTATATCTCATTATCAATCATTACAAATTTCTAGGAATTTTTGACTTCGTATATTCTAACAGATTGATCAGGATGTTCCAATTGAAGTACATTTATATTCAGATTCTTTGTTCTTGAAAAAATATACCCTATGGATGACTAACTATGTACTGTCACCTTTTTAGTATTCTAAGGTAGGGTGGGTCTCCATTACTGAAGGCTGCCCACGGCCTCCACATGTTTAAATCCGGCCATGGCTGCCTCTCAGGATTAACCAGTCTCTGGACACCTATCTCTCAGAGCAAAGCATGCCACAAGCCAAGCCCTGTCAAATGTCTCATATTTTCTGACAAAAGGTTTACAGGAGTGAAATTCAATCTTGTCCACAGTTATTGGTCACTCAACTGATGGAGGATTTATGTAGTTTGTGGTACCATCCATCAGGGATACGGAGAGGCTTATTAAGTTGGAAATGTATGCATCCCATCCAGGGGGCGTAAATGCCCGGAGGGGTGTCACACCCACCAAATTTTGAGACTCGTCGGTAAAAGTTGAGAATAGTCGGTAAATCATATATCAGGTCGGTAAAAATACCGATTTTGATTATATATATATATATACATATATATATATATATATATATATATATATATATATAAAATATATATATATTTTGATATACATATATATATATATATATATATATATATATATATATATATATATATATATATATATATATATATATATATATATATATTATTATATATATATATATATATGTATATATATATATATATATATATATATATATATATATATATATATATATATATATATATATATATATATATATATATATATATATATATATATATATATATTATTAACTTTGTTACAGGAAGGCATTTGTTTCAAAAAGGATGCTAATTTAAAGTTGTCGGGAAATATTATACTTTACCACCCACTCACCCCCCTCCCCAGTAAAAATGGCCTACTGACGCCACTGATCCCATCTGGTCATACATCACACTTACCCACGTGGATCCTACATGGGTTTATATCAGTTATCTTCCCCAGATACACCACATTCAACCCACATTAAACCGACATGGGATATGAGGTCGAACAACGAGATCGTTCTTTTACCTAAATAGCTCACATAGGACTCCGTATGGAACCCACATGGGACATATGGGTTTATGATATCCCGCTAAGATTCCATTTGCTTTGGCAATGATTTTATGAAGGTTCCCTCTTATCAAATATAGCAATTTCCACCATCTCACAGTTCTCAGTAGTAAGATCGTTAAGGTATTTTCCCAACAAGTAATAAAACAATGGCAGCGGCAAATTCAAAAAAATTCAAAAAGGCGGCTGAAGACATGGCTGAAAATATGGCACTCATATTTTTTGAAATCAGCAAACAAAATTAATAAAGTATAGCCACTGAAATCCATTTTGGCACAAAAATCTAGCTGGCATTCCAGAAAAAAGAATCAAAATAACTCGTAAAAAATGGCACCTAATTTTTGTGAAATCAGCATATCCTAAACCAGTCCAAAACATCCATTTTGGCACGAAAATCACACTAGGTCCAATTTTTTGACATATCCGACCGTACTAATAAGAAAAATGCAGTAACGAAAATGGAATTTGGAGGTACTGATATTAAGTTTCGATGATATTTTTTGACGTTTACATTTTTTCGCAAACAAATTGGTGGGACAATCTAAGGTTGTGAATGAAAAACGTCAGAACGGGGTAATCAAATTATAAGCCTACAGTACCACTGGGATTCTGACTGCACATTCTGAGCTCTTGACGCAGTGGTGGCACTTTGTGGGGAATTCTCTCTCCCCGCATATCACTATGCCCTCACTTTCCCCCCATGAAATGTTGTAAGGTCACATATTTTGTCCGATCTACAGGGCCCCTTGCAAGGGCGGAGATTTCTTTTAAAAACTGGAGGGGGGTGGGAAGGGGAAAGACCCAGACAAAATCAGTACACCATATGGGCTTTAGGCCGATATAAGGCTTCACTTTTTAGGGGACATAAACATAATCGTCCCAACAAAATGATTGAAAGACATGTCCCCCTGTCCCCTAAAATCGCCCGCTCATGCCACTTTGCCCCTATGAGACAAAGCTGTCCCAGCATCAAAATCCTGGCGCCACCATTGCCTGCACGATGCAACACGTGTTTTAATTTCCCATAGGATCCATGTGAATAATTCGTCAAATAGCAGTCAGTTAAACCATACAGAGGCTAAATCTGACATAAATGAATATTCCCATCTTCATTCATAAGATTAAATATTAATTATGGTGAAAACATACTGTTGATATCTTCCGTTTAGAAGTTATTAAAGTTACCATATTTAAGTACTATGTATGGTGGGCCTGGTAACGCCGTGGCTAAGATGATGAGTCCGTATTCGAAGGAGAAGTAAGTCTACTAGTTTGATTCCCGACCGAGCAGCTGTGTTAAGTCCTTTGATAAAGCACTTTTATCTGAGCGCGACACCACAATTTTAACCATTTTGTTATAATTTTTTTAATTGAAATAAACTTGGCAACGTGGAACAATCTGTGTCTTTGTTCCGTTTTCTTTGGAATGTGTGATTTTAATCCAGGATTTTTTATTTCCGTTTCAGAGTGCAATTCTTAGACTTCTCGTCGTTCTTGTGATATTTGGCTTCCTCAGTTGTGGCATATGGACCACCTACAGTATCTACAAGGCTCCGATTCTTCAGCAGCAGCACCAACAACATCAATTTTTCGACCAATCAAATTATCTCTATGGTACTAGAGAGACTACTCTACGAGAACACACGAAAAGGAACAAAGCCGGACAATGGATGAATAGCCGGGAGCTTGTAGAGAGCCACATAGGTCGGAAAGTAGTTATAGACCCTAATATGCCCTACATTGGTTATATAAAGCCAGGTGAGGAACGGCACTACAAAATACCGGAGGGCTGGACACACAAAAAGAACAATAAAAAGAAGAATAAACCGAGAGCCAAGAAACATCATGTGGTTCAGAAAGTGGCTCTAAGCAAAAATGGCACTGGGGAAGAAGACAAAGATATCCTGATAGCGCAAGAAAAAGTGGACAAAGAGATTGAGGACAATTTTTTCTTCAACCCTGGTATGGCCAAGTGACATGTGGAAGGATAATGCACTTACAATATCTAAATATATAGCAGGGCCCCAAAATGTACTGAATTTTTAACATCCTACTGAAAATGGGGGTAGGGTGTCACCTATCTCGCTGTTCCCAGGAATTACGGCCCTGCAATATAGATACATTGATGTTCCTATCAGAATTAACCATGGTGAACTACGAGGTGACATGGATCCATCTTAGACCATTTCAAATCTGGATCGGCAATTTTCGCAAAACTACATTTGAAAGAATGTCACATGCATGGCCGAATTTAACGTGTCCCGAATTAATCAATCGTATACTGGGGGGTATCCTTGTCGGCCAATCAAAAACCATGGGATTTTGAGCGTGCGTTATACATGAAGGTAATACGCACCCCGCATTTTATTTTCACGACTATTCCTGCAGCAATTGTAGCAGATTGGTGGTAATCAAACTTGGGTAAGATTCCCCCAGCAGTGTATTGGTTGAAGGACCCTGACAAATCACGTTCAGCTGAAGTAGAACAGTCTATCGGCGAGAGGATAATACATTAATTCAGTTTACCATTCTTGAAAAACTGTGTTTAAAAGCTCTTTTAAGCAAAATCATATTAAGCCCCGCCCACTACGCATATTAATAAAAGTCAATGTTTTTATACCATACACCAGCTAACATCCTAATTATACCAAATATAAAAATAAAACAAAAATTGTCATGTGGTTGTTAAAAAATGAACATGTCAAGATTTTCAATTTGAGCCCCGCCAACTCATTAATATGCATGATATCACCACAAAAAACAATATGGCACATCTACAGATTATGGGCTATCTGAGTACCACTTAATACATTAATCCAGTTTACCGTTCTTCAAATACCGCATTTACAAGCCCATCATGAACATGTACACACCAGCTAACACCATAAATAAACCAAATATGAAATACAACAGACATGTGGATGTTAAAATATGGGCATTTCATGATTTTTACATTAAGTCCCAACTACTCATTAATGTATGCATGGCATCACCATCAAAAACAATAGGGCACATCTACAGACCATGGGCTATTGGTGTATCACATATGACATGAATCCAGTCACATACATACATACACACACACGCACGCATGCCATCATGAAAGCATAGGTTTTATCGCATCTGAACCAATAAAATGGTACTCATCAATTTCATCTAGAGAACAAAATTGACAAATTCATTAATTTAAAGTATTTTATATTCAAATCTATTAATAATTACATCCATTTGATTATATAGTAATAACAATCATATAGTATTTTAAAGATTACTGGCTAAATTATAAAATACTGTGTTCTCTTCAAACAAGGCACTTAAAGCAGCACATGGCCAAAATGTGAGGCATTTTATTTTGGAGTCTCTGAAATATCAAATACGTTTTTCTTGCATGTGATAAGTTTGATATAAAGGATCAAAACAATGTTAAAGGTATAGTCCCATGGATTTAATTTATTCATATGATAGAGAATTTTTTTACAAACAAAGTGGTGAAAAAAGCATGTTAATATCTTATTCCGTTTAAAAGTTATAACAATTAAAAGAATATTCCCATGGATTTTAATTTTTTCATATATGATAGAGAAATTTTTAGAAACAAAGTGGTGAAAAAACTATATCAATATCTTATTTCATTTAGAAGTTAATTTTTTTTTAAATGATTTTGAATTTGGACAAAAATGCCTGAATGGCAACATCTGTGATGTCATAGAGACAATTTTAACAAAACGCCTTTTGTATTTCTTAAAAATTATTTGGATTTTTTTCTCATTGCAAATGTGATGTACATCAAAATGTTTTCTTGTAAATTATATATTCCACCCTATCTCTATAATGAACCAAAAATGCTGTTGGATAAAGTAAAAAAAAGTGTGATTAAATTGATAAGAAATACATAAGAGCTGCGCTGGAATTGCCTTGATGACATCACTGAAAGACAAATACTGTACGAGGTGTTTTTAAGAACATTCCTCTACTCTTTAAATTGTTATAAATTTAGAATTCTTTTAAATTTTTTGATTGGTTGGAAT
The DNA here is from genome assembly GCA_020152595.1 of Chiridota heheva. NCBI lineage: Eukaryota > Metazoa > Echinodermata > Holothuroidea > Apodida > Chiridotidae > Chiridota > Chiridota heheva. The sequence goes on from JAIGNY010001063.1 coordinate 801,745, forward strand.
AGATTCGTTGTCTCGTATTGCAAGGTATATTAAGCCCAGGTGGTTGCGGCGATCGTGATGTAACGTTCTTCTTCAAATAAGTTTTTTCATTTGGTGACTATCAACTAAAATTTCACTTTCGCTTTCTGACAAAAAGCATTTAGTTTCGTCACAATTTTTTTATCATATATCAAAAATGAAAATCCAGTGGAATATCCCCATTTTTAGTCATTTTACAATAAAAAACTTAATTCAATTTTTTTTCATATATCAAAAAATGAAAATCCATGTGAATATTTTTTTTGTCATTTACAATAAAAACTTAATTCATTTTTCAACGACATCTGTATTTTAAAAAAAACTTCTGTTATTTCAAAATTTCCCAAACCTCACTTTTTGAATAATAGTGCCATCAAAGTATTCATAATTGCACTCTTTATCAAATATTAACAAAACTGTCAGAAGGACAGTATGCATGCCTATTCAACAACAATGGGCTTTTTGAGGGACATTAGTATGCCGGTAATGGGGCTAGTAGGGGAAATTTATTTTTTCCCTTTGATTTTTGCAATTTACTACAAGTCTCCAAATATATAATATATATATGATAAATATCTTTGAGTTGTGTCAGACATTTTAGGTCAAAAAATGCTTAAGCTTGGTTACTACTTCACCAAGGAAAATTTTTTTATATGAATGCAATTTTTAAATATGAAACACCTCTTTTCATTACAGGGCCTCCTTTAAGGAATTTTCACTGGTCTCCAAACATTGGGAAATTTGTCTCTTTATTCATACGGATTACGAATTCCCAGTTTGCAATCCAAGGGGGATTTTTGGGGTGGGCCAAAATTGGTCACACCAGATTGTTATTAAAATCACATGGTGCCGCCGTATCGCATGCGCTTAACCAAGGGGCTGCTTAAGGGCCCTTGGTGGGGTCCAGGGTGAAGCCTTGGTAGGGGTCCAGAAGGCAAAGCCCCTGGAAGCTCTGCGATTTGGGGCATTTTGTAGGTCAAAATGTTTCATTTTGATAACATATTTTCTATTTTCATCATACTTTTTCCCACGCCATCCACTCTGCCAACCACTAGAGAAAAATAGAAAAGAATAACTTGCTTGGGGTTGATATAAAAGATAAATTACCTAATAGGAAACTTGAGCTGCAAATTGGGAAATTATTAAGATCAAATTGAAAATTTAGGTCAAACTAAAAAAAACTTAGTAAATTTAAAGTAAATTTTAGTTAAAATTATAGAAATATTAGGTAAAGAAAAAAAAGAGCAATATTTTCCAGAAATCAAAAGGAATTTCCCACAAATTAAAGGGAATTTCCCAAAATTTAAAACAGATTTTCAGATAATTATCATTAAATCTGATGTATCCCTTCAATATATCACTTTAATACCTTAAATTTAGCTTGCTTTTTATACAACTTAAAACAAGATATCACACACGATATACGAATGTAGCGACGAGTGACACCAAGTACGTATATTAAGTGTACATATTATGCCACACCATGTAAAACACAAACATTAGTGAATAGCATCCGTGGCACGTATGTAATTGGATAGGAGACCAATTCACTAAGTACTGCTAATGAATTATAATTAATTCAATGAATAATCAATTAACAGGAAAATTGGAAAAAATACCGTTTTCCTCAATTCAAACATGTATAATATACATACAATATACCATAAGGAAATTTTGTAAACCTGGCTTGGCATACCTTTATTATGGATTAGTGGGAGGCCATGGCCCCCGTTGTCCCCCCCGGACCCCGGATTTGGGAGGCCATGGCCCCCGATGCCTCCCCCTCCCCCCAACCTTCATATAAAAAGTTATGTGTGAACTTAGCTACCAACCAATGTATGATAATTTTTATATGACAACCTTATAAAACCCAAGTTGAGCATCAATTTTTTTTGGAGACCAGTTATCGGATTTTACCATAACAGGTCTCCAAATTTCGCCGAGTGGTCTCCAATCTTTTTTTATTTCTAATTTCATATTTTTTTTTCTCTTTTACAATCAGTTACAAAAAACATACATAAATGTAAAGAAAAACAAATAACAATCGTATTTTGTTGTGACTATTGCAAAAAATAATATAAAAGACAGATAATTGATATAAAATAAGGAAACACGTATTCACATTCTAAGAATTCTTACAGATCAAATCAAACCAAGGTGACCAGTACTTTTCCTACTTATTAGACATATTTTCTTTATGAAAACCTTTTGCAATAAGAAATAATCTTTTAAATATTTGTACATTCCAACAACTGAAGGTAATTTACCTTTTAAGTTTGACTGAATATGTAATACCTAAATAAAATTATAATTATATTTAGCAACTTATCTCCATCAATACCTGTAGACATTAATGTGGAACAAATGCTACCTTTCTTAAGAGTATTGTGAAAATAATAATAATAATAATAAATGTTACTTAAATACGCCATTCACCAAAGTACCATGGCGCTTACAAAGTAAAATAAAACAAAATGAAAAATATCAAAATAAGTGGAGTCTATTAAATGAATCCATAATGGACTTACCAGTGAACAGTCAAAAAATAAATGTTGCAATGACTCAACATGAGACTTACAAAAGGAGCAAGAATTATTAGAGACAAAGCCCATCTTGTATAATAATACATTTGTTGGAAGAAAGCAGTGCAGTAACTTATATTGAAACCATCTCAGTTTAACATCAATTGTGCATCTGAATGGCAAAGAGAACAATAAAAGCGCCACTTCTCAATAGGACAAGTAATTGTTAATATTGAGACCCATTTTATATGTGCTACACTAACGCAAAACCTGGAGCTAATCAAACTGGTGTAAATTGATTTGCAATCTAAATTCCCTCGCATTGTTAAAGCATCATAAAAATTATTTACAGGATTCTGAAGTGGAGAGTTTCCTAAGATATTTCCCCAGGCACATTTAATAGAATTCATGATACTATAATACTCCAAAAAGTCACTCTTTACTTTGTAAGTATTACAGAAACATTCATATGTAAGAAAAGTTCCATTGGCATTAAGTAAATCATTAATAACATGAACACCATTTTAGAACCAGTGATGATAAAACACTGGTTTAATATCAATTTGTATCTTCGTATTCTTCCAAAGGCTTTGCCTCAAAATTAATCTGCATCGGATGGCAAATAATTGTATCCAGAAACATACTAATAAAAGCAATAAAATACATCTTTCCAAAACGGATTACCAATTACAGAACTAAAATCTCTAATGTAAGAATGTCCATTCCTGATCATATTACTAAAACCACATTTTTCAACATAAAGAATTTTGGCCCTTAGACCCTCGATTTTCTCAAAATCAGTGGTAATCCACACCACTAAACCTGATAGACTCTTCACAATTCATTGACTAGAATCCAGCTATTGTTACACCATACACAACACAGGGGTAATCTATACCTTCTTAACTGACATAAACTTCATAGTCAGTTCACTTGTTAGCAACCAGCAACTGTTACACTGTACACAAAAGGTCATTCTTCTAGGACTCTAGCCACAGATCTGCTGTTCAGTGAAGTGAATCAGATTAGTCCTTGGCTGAGCCTAATTATAAATATACATTATATGCTTAAGAGGACTGTGCAAAATCTATGAATGACTGATGGACCATTCCTCCTAAAGATGGTTATTGCCTCATGATATACCCATATGTATCACAATTATTATGATAGAACTTTCGATCAGTCTTCTCATGAATGTTACTTTTAATGTTTTGGCATGGCTGAAGATGTCCACCATTTTAAAAGACCCCTCACTCCCACCCTCCTGCATAACTCTGAATAATCTGTTTTCTTTAACACAATCTGGTTTATTATTCCATAAGAACTTGTAAAACATGTGGTTTAACTCATTTAAGATAAAAAGTGCTGGAGAAGGTAGAGTTAACAAACAATAATTCAATTGAGGAAGGATCAAGGATTTCAAAACAGTCACCAATCTTGGTACCAATTAGTATAATAAAAAGGCCCTGTTACATTACATCCATTGAGTCACAAAGAAAGGAGAGACCTATGACTTACCTCTGTCAATGAAAGATTGAAATACTACAAAGCACCCATTGTGGCATGATGAAAATTATTTGTTCAGTCATTTACTTACCAAATTAGCACTCTGTCCCACATATCAACCCACCCTGTCCCATATGCCTACCCACCCTGTCCCATATGCCAACCCACCCTGCTAACCCACCTTGTCCCACATGCCAACCAACCCTACAAAAATTTTGTCTACTTATTTTTCATTATATAATTCATTTGAAATCCAGATGACAACCCACCACATATCCCACATGCCATTCCACCCAGTCCTACATGCCAACCCACACTGTCCCACATACCAACCCACCCTATCCCACATGGCAACCCACCCTGTCCTACATGTCAACCCACCCTGCCACACATGCTAACCCACCCAACAAATTTGGTTTATTTTTAAATATATAATTCACCTGAAATCCAGGTGACAACCCACCACATATCCCACATGCCATTCCACCATCCCACATGAAAACCCACCCTGTCACATGCCAACCCATCCTGTCCAACCCATCCTATCCAACATGCCAACCCATCTTGACTAACATGTCATCCCATTTTCTGTCTCACATGCCATCCCACCCTGCCCTAAATACAATTCCACTGTCCCACATGAAATCCAACCCTCATCCTAATTCCTACATCTACTTATCACATGTCATTTTCTACCCAATATGCCACCTAATGTTTAATTTATTTTCATACCCAAGACACCTAATTTTATATTCTTTTGAGGCAAGAAATCTTTTGTTTACAGCTTCATTCATCCCGAGACTAATATTTTTAATTGTTATTCTTGTCAGGATTTCATTATCATAGCAAACAAACTCCTTGAGAAATCTTTTGTTTGCCTTATCATTCATCCCAAGACTAATATCTTATAATCATAATCATAATCCATCAATTTATATAGCGCACACTTTGATCTGCAATCTTCAGTGGCACTTTACAAATAAAACATCAATACAATGACAAAACAAGAATGATAGCCGCTCTACCAGTGTAATGGGACCGAAATAAACAAAACAAATCAAATAGAAGATACCACCAAAATTGATTGAAAAGGTAAGTTTTCCAATGACGCCTAAAAACATTTACCTACTGAGCAAGTTTAATATAATCTGGCAGGTCATTCAACCAAGTCGGTCCCATTACACTGAAAGAACAACCAACAAAAGTATTACCTTTGGTAAATAGTACAAATATGAGGTAGTTGACCTGGTGTTCTGTCTATTAGGTATATCAATTAATAGATCCTTCAAGTAATTTGGTGCCTGGTTATTTACACACTTGTACACTAAGGTAAGTTTATAAAAACATTTACCGACTGAGCAAGTTGAATATAATCTGGTAGGTCATTTCACCATGTCCGTCCCATTACACTGAAAAAACAACCAACAAAAGTATTACCTTTGGTAAATAGTACAAATATGAGGTAGTTGACCTGGTGTTCTGTCTATTAGGTATATCAATTAATAGATCCTTCAAGTAATTTGGTGCCTGGTTATTTACACACTTGTACACTAAAGTAAGTTTTAAAACATTTACTGACTGAGCAAATTTAATATAATCTGGTAGGTCATTCCACCATGTCAGTCCCATTACACTGAAAGAACGACCAACAAAAGTATTACTTTTGGTAAATGGTACAAATATGAGGTAGTTGACCTGGTGTTCTGTCTATGAGGTATATCAACTAATAGTTCCTTCAAGTAATTTGGTGCCTGGTTATTTACACACTTGTACACTAAGGTAAGTACCTTATGCTGGATTCTCAATTTGACTGGAAGCCAGTGTAAGATTTGTAGGCATTCCTTACTGCTATGATATTTTTTGTTTGTCCAGATTGTTTTGGCCGTAATATTTTGTGCCCTCTTAAGTTTGTTCAATTCACACTCCGGAAGTCCTATAAAGATTGCATTTACATAGTCTTAAGTGTGACAGCACTACCCCAGACATGAGTGTGGCACAAGCATCCTGCGTAAGGTACTTACGAATGTTTGATTTTGTATGTGACCCACATTGTTATTTTACATTATTCCGCAATGTGTCTCTTAAGAGACATCTGACCATCCACCCACGTTTCAAGGTATTTCATTTGATTTAATTTTCTAACGCATTCCCCATTAATATTGATTACATCAATTTTGCATATATTTGCCTTCTGGATCCCTACTGAACAAATTCCGTTTTAGATGAATTCATTTTCAGTCTGTTTGCGTTCATCCATTGTTTAATATCTGTACACAGATTTTCAAGGATATGGATGGAGTCACTCTCTCCTAATGTAGTATTAGGATCGTAGGCCATCTTAAAGGTATGATCATCTGCGAAAGCATGTAGATCAACTCCATCAGGAATTACGTCTTGCAGTGTACTAGCGTAACTCAAGTACAAAACTGGTCCAGTACAACTCCCTTGTGGGACTGAGAATTCAAGCATATGCCGACTTGAATACTTTTTGCTGACATTGATAATACAGTCCCCAAGTCTTAAATAGTTCTCGAACCAGTACAACGCCCTGCCCCTTAGACCATACTTTGCAAACAGGACTTCAATAAAATGTTATGGTCCACGGTATCGAAGGACGCGCTAAGGTTGATAGCTATTAAAAGCATCACCTTTTAGTTCTCCATATTCCACAAGATGTCATTCATCAATTTCACAAGTGCAGTCTCGCAACTGTAACTGCTGCGATAAGCAGACTGGTAATCAGGGATCAGCGAAGATAGGTCGCAGTGCTGGTTAAACTGTGAAAGAACTGCCTTTTCCAGCACTTTTGATAGGAATGGCAAATTTGATACCGGTCTATAGTTGCTAGCGACCAGATCCAGGCCATCTTTTTTCAATAATGGTCTAATTATGGCTGTCTTCCATTTACTTGGAAAAGTACCCTGTTCCAAAGAAGTATTCACTATCCTTGTTATGGCAGGTAACACACTGCCGGCAACACTTTTTAAGGAAGGGTGTCTATACTTTTATCACTTTTGCAGGATTAAGACTGCATTTTTAAAATGATTCTTTCTACATCATCTTCTACCAGTGGCTGCAATTCCTTCAGAAGTGGAACAGTTGACAACTCCGGTTCATATGTTGTTTTGTTTGATAAGTCATCACGAATACGTTTAATCTTATCATAAAAAAGGTTGCACTCTCATTTGCCCAGTCCTCTTCAGTTTTTTCTCGAGACAAAGGGACCTCGTTCTTTGTTCCACTTAAATTTGCAAGTAATTTGTACAATTCCTTGATGTTTCTCTTACACTGAACAACCTTATTTGAAATTACATATTTCTTTGTATCCCTTAGCTTGTTGTTATATTCATTTCTGGCTATTGTAAATGTTTTCATTGATGAGGCTCTTTGTGTATCCTCCATATCTTTCCGACTTATGCATAGCGGTTTTTAACTGTTTGATGTCATCAGTAAACCATGGTTTTGGTGTCCTCAATGTGACCACTTTCTTTTTTTCTAGTGCATGTTTATCCAATGCAATTATAAAGTCCTGATGGAAGGTGTCAACTAATCTATTAATATCCATATCTAGTTAAGAAGAGTCAATGAAATCATCCATAAATTGATGGAGGTTGACTGTTTTTAATTTCCGAGTGAGTGATTGATTTGTCACCATGTTAAAAACTGACATGGTCAGAACAGGGATACTGTTCTATAACAGTATCCCTGGGTATATTAATTATGTATTCAATAGAACAGTGGTCGGAGATAAAGGGTCCAGACATGCATGTAGTGATATTTAGCTGAGAACTAACCTGTCCAAACAGCAAATCAATCATATGCCTCCGGATATGTGTGTAAAAATGGACAAATTGTTTGAATCCCAATGCAGTCATGGATGATATAAATTGATCAGTATCAGCATCCTTTGCGTCGTTGACTTGAATGTTGAAATCTCTGGTTATAAGTTAATTTTTGTATGTTGTAACAATATCTGTTAGTAACTCTGTTATTTCACCAATAAAAAATCTGATGGTAGTTTTGTTTGTATTTGAATAAGGGGGTCTATAAATTCCCATGCTGTAGAATGTGGAATTCTTAGTCTTAAATTTCCAGATCGCGTATTGAAATGACTCAAGTTCATTTTCCACTTTTTTAACTACTTTGATTCCGTCCCTAAAAACTACTGTTAAACCTCCACTTTTCCTTCCTGATCTATTTGATGTTATCATTTTTAACCCATTGTTATTTAGATCACAACAAGCACACCATGCATCATTCACCTCGGAATTAGCAATCCAGGTCTAACACTAATGTCAATACTAATGTCCACAACTAATTCATCTTTATTCTTCATTAATTTTGCATTGAGAGTACATAATTTAAAGTTCACCATGTGCTGAATTTCTTTCTCATCTACAGGTTTGATATAAATCAAGTAACTTAGATTTGCATTCCTCAAAGCAATCTTTTAACTATATTTCACCCTCCTTTTTTACCTCTTTTTCTTTTCTATTCAGTTTTAAATCTCTTATCTTTACATGAAGGACCGGTGGCAGCTTCCTTAAAACATTTATGTGTTGGACCCTTTGACGTAGAGAATAGGGGAATTTTCTTTAATAGATAAGTCTATTGTTTGAGCATCTAATCTCTTGTTCTGGTGGACTAGTTTGTTCCTGCCATTTTCCAATGTGATATATACTAGATTCATTTTTCTTCCCATAATATTCTTTGACAGGAAAATTATCACCAAAAAGTTAAACAGTTTGAAACCCATAGTGTGTACTCACAGTTTGACACAATCCACATCACATAATTTCACCAAAAAAAAAAAAAGGTTTGTATAATCCAAGAAGTGACGTCGCATATCACGAAGCAGTTTTCGCAGAACTGGCTAGCACGAAATTATAACGTATAAATTGAGATGTGCAACTGAATCCAGTTTTCTGTCAAGATATCCAGGCCTAGTCAGTGCGAGGCAAAACAGCAGTATACACTTGAAGCTACTGTACATTACTCTCTCACAGTTTGGTAAGTCCAAACAGCACGGGCAAAAAAAAAACTCGATAAAATCCAAAAAAGAGGTTGTGATGATTGTCGCCTCAAACGGCGCCAGATCAGAAATCTTTTGTTTACAGCTTCATTCATCCCGAGACTAATATTTTTAATCGCTATTCATGTCATGATTTCATTATCATAGCAAACAAACTCCTTGAGAAATCTTTTGTTTGCCTTTTCATTCACCCCAAGACTAATATCTTAAGTGTTATTCATGTCAGGATCCCATTAGCATAACAAACTCATCCAAAAACTTTAACCAACACACAAAAAGACTTAACTGGACGCTGACACTAACGCCAGGGGTAGTACAAAAGATCTACAATTCTTCGAATAGTTGAGTTAAAAAAATGGAATCTACAGTTTTTTTTAGATGGTTGTTGATGGTCCGTCCCCCTTTTAGCTATACCCATGGTACTCAAGTTCATTCCTTAAAGGTATATGGACAGGTAGAGATTTTTGATTTAAAGTGCTGAAAGATGGTCATTTTTTCACCGTCAATTTTGACGGAACTTTTTGCTGTTTCCATGGTTTCTAGAACATTTTCAACCATTTCAGCTGATATTCTTGCTACCTGACCATAAATCTTTAAGAAAAGTAATCTGGCATATCAAGTGATTGTCTCACATACTTTTATGTATATATAGAGCACCACACTTAAAGGGGATAACAACTTAAGTTATGATACACATAGTCATTTTGAATAGCAAATATGGCAAAATCGGCTAAGACGTAATTTAATAGCAAGATTATGGCAAACATAGCAACAGAATTGAAATAAGTTCAAATGTAAAAATGGGATCATATCTAATTTGAAAATTGACCTTTATTCCATGTAATCTTCTCCGGTATTTAAAAATTAAGTTCTGCTTTTATTGTCATGACTTGTCCTTCTCCTTAAAAATTTGTTCCAGCAAATCATAACCACAAACTTACTGTAGCAAATAGTGAGACCACTTATCTTAAATAAAATAACCACACAATAAGAACTTCATCCATTGCTAATATGATACTCAGCACCAAATTCCACAACAACTAAGGTTTTCAGAATAAAGAAAATAAAGAGAAAAAATCCGACCCGGCCTGGTTATGTATCAGGTCGGGTCTGGCTGTTTGAAACTTTAAGGAGCAGAACAACTAATGTATATGCACGCTCTCCATAGCACCAGAGAAAGTTTCTACCTCTCAAATAATATGGCTAAAATTAAAAAACAAGATTTTGGCTATTAAATTAGAATAAAACTTAAATCAATTAAAATGTAAACAAGGAAATAAACTTACAAATTTAATTGTTATTAAGTATTAGTTAATTCCTTTAAAACTGCTCAATTCTTTCTTACTGTTTGTGATTTCCTGCATCCAGCGTGTACGCTACCTTCCTCCTCTCCTGACACCTTCCGTTCTGCCAAGCAATTCGGTCATTCCCATTCCATCTTCACATCTCATCACATGGCCGAAATATGACAGCTTTTGCTTGATGACCATTGCCTCAAGCAATTAAATTCCCTCCCCCCCCCCCTCGGCCCTTATTTCCTAGGAAATTAGGGACCCATTACAATTAAGCCATAGCCATCCAGTAAATTTGGTCTCCCCTCATAGTAAAAAGTAAAAGTGGTCCGCTAGGAAATTTGGGCCCCTGGCCCTCCTCTTCTAGGAAATTTAGAGACAACAACTTGTCTCCCTTTTGCAAGAAAAAGCCCTTCTCCCTTCACAGTAAATCTCACTGCCGTTTTGCGTACCCAATGGGTGTTGCCCAGATCGAAGAAAATGTTGAAATTGTGAACACAATTGGAGCTAACCACTTACTCAGGCAAACCATTTCACTTATTAACAACTCTTAAGAAAAAGCTAAAACGCAGAATTTAGCTTAACTATACTGTATTAATAGGGATTCCTTCCATCTTCAAGCGCTATCCACTTTTCATCAGAACAGAATGTCCAGCCATCACATCCTCATCAATATGCATTATACTATATGAATATTCATGTCATTTCCATGGCTTCCACATTCCATGATTAAGGGCAGGATTTGACTCCAGTTCAGGCCGCGGGTAGATTATTGGAACCGACTCATCATAATAGTCTGAAAGTTTCTTTAACAACTTCTGCACAATCTGCAAAATGAAATGATCTGATCTTAATATATTCTCAGATCATAATATAATCTCACATCTTGCTTCACTTTCTGCAATCTCACTTGCATCACTTTCTGCAATCTCACTTGCATCACTTTCTGCAATCTAACTTGCATCACTTTCTGCAATCTTACTTGCATCACTTTCTGCAATCTAACTTGCATCACTTTCTGCAATCTTACTTGCATCACTTTCTGCAATCTAACTTGCATCACTTTCTGCATTATAACTTGCATCACTTGCTGCAATCTCACTTGCATCACTTGCTGCAATCTCACTTGCATCACTTTCTGCAATCTAACTTGCATAATTTTCTGCAATCTAACTTGCATCACTTTCTGCAATCTAACTTGCATCACTTTCTGCATTCTAACTTGCATAACTTTCTGCAATCTAATTTGCATCACTTTCTGCAATCTAATTTGCATCACTTTCTGCAATCTAATTTGCACCACATTCTGCATTCTAATTTGCACTTTTTCAATCTCATTTACACTTTTGCAATCTCATTTACACTTTTGCAATGCAATTTACACCACTTTTGCAATCTAAAATACATCACTTTTGCAATGTAATTTTCATTGATCAGTACCTGAGAAGATTGTCATTCATAGCACTTATTTAATTAATGGGAAAAATATCTTTAAAGATCTACCAACATCTAAAAAGTTTTTTGAGATTTATTGCATAAAATATATTCTATTATATGTAAACTTGAATATCTCCTTAAAGGAATAAGATTTTTGAATGCTTTCTTCACTATTTTGTTTCTTTTGAAGTTCTCTTTCAAATAAGATGAACTTGCTTGACCACTAAACTAAACCTTTAAAATACAGTACTTTAATGATGTTTGTTATTCCAATTTAGCCATTGTTCAAGATATCTTTTGCATCAAAAATGTTGGTTTTTTGTGAAAGTTGATCTATGCTGGAATATATTAAAGGAGATATAAAGTCTGACATAATTTATATTTCATATGATAGACATAAAATTAACAAATTTTTCTGACCAAGTTTCATAGCCCATTAAAAGCAATCTAAAACAATCTTTATACAACTTTTAATTGTACTACTAAATAGTACTATGGGAGCTGCCATTTTGATTTCAAAACATGCAGATTATGATGTCATCAGCCCAGCAGGATGTTGGAATGTTTTGTATTTCTTTATAATCTACCTCAAGATTTCTAGGTGATGAGAATTTATTTTTCTTATGTGAGGGTCAAGGAATTTTTTGTGTACACATGAAATTGACAAAACATTCTGTTAAAACTTTGTGTCACATCATTTTGGAATAAAAACTTTAATCACATTTTTAAAGAAATACATTAAATTCCCTATGTCCATATTAGAGCTGTGAAGAGCCAAAAAAAGCGAGCGTGTATCGTGTACACGCGTTTAGTACCGTAGTTTTCGGAAATACACCGAAATTGCTCCAAAACTACGAGGCGAAGTAAAAAAAAATCGCGCAACCAGTATGGCAAAAGTACTGACTCCATAGCCCAAATAGATGCTGAATTTCGCTTTCCAAATAAAAAAAAGGTTACTTCTACAGTACAAATCATCATTTTTATGGAAAATATGCATGGAAATTCAATTTAGAAAGAACAGATAACTTCCTTTCAATGTCATTTAAACTCAACATCACGTAACTTTTTTGTCCTATTCGCTACAGCTTTCAAAGTTCTTCTGTGAAAATTTTGCATACTAGGCCTATGATATACAGTACCTCGCCGTAAAACATTTCAAAACTACGCCACCACCCCAGGAAGTTCTAAACATCAGTCTTCTCGAAAAAATGGCTGCCATCTTTGCAACGCATGCAGAATTTCAGCTCTGTTTAAACCTTTTTCTGTTTGTTTATTATGCAATATTTTTTCTTTCTTGACTCATCAGGTAATATTTACATGTAAATGTACTGATTGTCACGATTCAAGTGTTTTTTGGTCGATTTAAGAGCTTGTAAAACGACCTTGATTGCGTAGGATTTAAACTTGAACTTAAGCCTTGTGGCCTAACGTTAGGCCTATTGCTAGTTTCACTGTTTACTGCGGCACATTCGCGGTGCATATTACAAGTTAGATTACTCAGATTTCGGCGAAATCAAAGTGCATAATATCCCCATTCATTGGTGATTACTGCGCATTTGTGATTTGCACATTTAAAAAGGATTATGCTAATCGGGTTTAGTTTGTAAAAAGTCATCGATGAAATTTTGTCAGCCGATATGTGTGATTTGAATCATGAATGACAATATTGATTTTCAACGGCAAGACTGTCTACAAAAAACGATTACTCGCAATGAAGTATTTAGTAAACGTTTACAAGATTTGCGAGCGTGTAGCGTGTACATGCTAAACGGTCACAGCTCTAGTCCATATTGGGGAAATTATGTCATGATAATAATAATGATAATAATACAAATGATTTATAATGCGCACATATCCACTCTGAAGAGCGCTCAAGGTGCAAGTAAGATAAAAACAAACAAACAAATAAACAACAAAAGCACAAAAAAAAACCTATCCGGAATCATTAAAAGCAGAATTCATGACGTGAGTCTTAAGTTTCTTTTTGAAAACGTTTAGATGCATGGCCTGTCTAATTTCAATGGGTGAACTGTTCCAAGTATGTGGTGCAGCAAATGCAAAGGACCTCTTCCCCTACTTCCGATTTATCTTATATTCCTTGATACACAATATTTCATACAGAATTGAACATAATGCCAGCCTCCATGTGTCAAACATGAATAACCTGAGATAAAAATAAGATTTTGACTTGCTGTTTTTGGTAGTTGGTTAAGATTGTTATCCTTTATCGTATGAAATAATGATTGTATCAGACTTTATGTCTCCTTTAAAATCTAAAAATGTATTCACCTTCTCGCTTTTACACAAGCAGATTTGAATAGCTATTTTGAATTTTGGGTCACAGAGCCCCATTTAAAAAAAAACACGGGGCTGAGCCTCTTGTACCACTCAAAATCCCCTTGAGCTAATGCTTTATCTAGGTGGCACTCAAGTTTATGGATGGTGGAGTCAAATGACGGGTGGAACCAAATGACGGGGAGCCAATGACGGAAAGCCTAATGACGGTGGGTGCCAACTGACAGTGGGAGCCAAATGACGGTGGGGAAGCCAACTGACTGTGGGAGCCAAATGACGAGGGGAGCCAAATGACGGCGGGGGAACCAACTGACAGTGGGAGCCAACTGACAGTGGGAGCCAAATGACGGTGGGAGCCAACTGACAGTGGGAGCCAAATGACGGTGGGGAAGCCAACTGACAGTGGGAGCCAAATGACGGTGGGTGCCAACTGACAGTGGGAGCCAAATGACGGTGGGAGCCAACTGACAGTGGGAGCCAAATGACGGTGGGAGCCAACTGACAGTGGGAGCCAAATGACGGTGGGAGCCAAATGACTCTGGGAGCCAAATGACGGTGTGAGCCAAATGACTCTGGGGGCCAAATGACGGTGGGAGCCAAATGACGGGGCAGCCAAATGACGGGGAGCCAAATGATGGTGGGAGCCAAATGACGGGGGGGAGCCAAATGACTGTGGGAGCAAATGACGGTGGGAGCCAAATGACGGGGTGCCAAATGACGGGGAGCCAAATGAGGGTGGAAGCCAAATGACGGTGGGAGCCAAATGACGGGGGGAGCCAAATGACGGTGGGAGCCAAATGACGGTGGGGAAGCCAACTGACAGTGGGAGCCAAATGACGGTGGGTGCCAACTGACAGTGGGAGCCAAATGACGGGGAGCCAAATGACTCTGGGGCCAAATGACGGTGGGAGCCAAATGACGGGGCAGCCAAATGACGGGGGGAGCCAAATGATGGTGGGAGCCAAATGACGGGGGGAGCCAAATGACTGTGGGAGCCAAATGACGGTGGGAGCAAATGACGGGGTGCCAAATGACGGGGAGCCAAATGAGGGTGGAAGCCAAATGACGGTGGGAGCCAAATGACGGGGGAGCCAAATGACGGTGGGAGCCAAATGACGGTGGAAGCCAACTGACAGTGGGAGCCAAATGACGGTGGGTGCCAACTGACAGTGGAGCCAAATGACGGGGAGCCAAATGACGGCGGGGTGCCAAATGACGGGGAGCCAAATGAGGGTGGAGCCAAATGATGGTGGGAGCCAAATGACGGGGAGCAAATGACAGTGGGAGCCAAATAACGGTGGGAGCCAAATGACGGGGGTGCCAAATGACGGGGAGCAAATGAGGGTGGAAGCCAAATGACGGTGGGAGCCAAATGACGGGGAGCAAATGACGGTGGGGGAGCCAAATGACGGGGAGCCAAATGAAGGTGGGGAGCCAAATGACGGCGGGGAGCCAAATGACGGTGGGGGAGCCAAATGACAGTGGGGAGCCAAATGAAGGTGGGGGAGCCAAATGAAGGGGGAGCCAAATGACGGTGGGGGAGCCAAATGACGGTGGGGAGCCAAATGACGGTGGGGGAGCCAAATGAAGGGGGAGCCAACTGACAGTGGGAGCCAAATGACAGTGGAGCCAACTGACAGTGGGAGCCAAATGACGGTGGGAGCCAACTGACAGTGGGAGCCAAATGACGGTGGGGAAGCCAACTGACAGTGGGAGCCAAATGACGGGGGGAGCCAAATGACGGGGAGCCAAAAGACGTGGGGAGCCAAATGATGGTGGGAGCCAAATGACGGTGGGGGAGCCAAATGACGGTGGGGGAGCCAAATGACGGTGGGGGAGCCAAATGAAGGGGGAGCCAACTGACAGTGGGAGCCAAATGACGGTGGGAGCCAACTGACAGTGGGAGCCAAATGACGGTGGGAGCCAAATGACGGTGGGGAAGCCAACTGACAGTGGGAGCCAAATGACGGTGGGTGCCAACTGACAGTGGGAGCCAAATGACGGGGAGCCAAATGACGGCGGGGTGCCAAATGACGGGGAGCCAAATGAGGGTGGGAGCCAAATGATGGTGGGAGCCAAATGACGGGGAGCCAAATGACGGTGGGAGCCAAATGACGGTGGGAGCCAAATGACGGTGGAAGCCAAATGACGGGGTGCCAAATGACGGGGAGCCAAATGAGGGTGGAAGCCAAATGACGGTGGGAGCCAAATGACGGGGAGCCAAATGAATGGGGGGTGCCAAATGACGGGGAGCAAATGAGGGTGGGAGCCAAATGATGGTGGGAGCCAAATGACGGGGAGCAAATGACGGTGGGAGCCAAATGACGGTGGGAGCCAAATGACGGTGGGAGCCAAATGACGGTGGGAGCCAAATGACGGTGGGTGCCAAATGACGGTGGGAGCCAAATGACGGTGGGTGCCAAATGAGGGTGGGGGCCAAATGACGGTGGGAGCCAAATGACGGTGGGAGCCAAATGACGGGTGGGAGCCAAATGACGAGGGGGTGCCAAATGACGGCGGGGAGCCAAATGAAAGTGGGTGCCAAATGACGGTGGGAGCCAAATGACGGGGGGAGCCAAATGACGGTGGGTGCCAAATGACGGTGGGAGCCAAATGATGGGGGAGCCAAATGAGGGTGGGAGCCAAATGACGGGGAGCCAAATGACGGTGGGAGCCAAATGACGGTGGGTGCCAAATGACGGTGGGTGCCAAATGACGGAGGGAGCCAAATGACGGGGAGCCAAATGAAGGTGGGGAGCCAAATGAAGGGGGAGCCAAATGACGGCGGGGAGCCAAATGAAGGTGGGGAGCCAAATGACAGGGGGAGCCAAATGAAGGCGGGGAGCCAAATGAAGGTGGGGGAGCCAAATGAAGGTGGGGAGCCAAATGGGGGAGCCAAATGACGGTGGGGGAGCCAAATGACGGTGGGGAGCCAAATGAAGGGGGAGCCAAATGACGGTGGGAGCCAAATGATGGTGGGAGCCAAATGACGGCGGGGGAGCCAAATGAAGGCGGGGAGCCAAGCCAAATGACGGCTGGGGAGCCAAATAGCGGTGGGGGAGCCAAATGACGGTGGGGAGCCAAATGACGGTGGGGGAGCCAAATGAAGGGGGAGCCAAATGACGGTGGGGAGCCAAATGATGGTGGGGAGCCAAATGAAGGTGGGGAGCCAAATGAAGGTGGGGGGAGCCAAATGACGGGGCGGGGAGCCAAATGAAGGCGGGGAGCCAAATGACATGGGGAGCCAAATGACGGCGTGGGGAGCCAAATGACGGTGGGGGAGCCAAATGAAGGGGGAGCCAAATGACGGTGGGGAGCCAAATGACGGGGAGCAAATGAAGGTGGGGAGCCAAATGACGGGCGGGGAGCCAAATGACGGTGGGGGAGCCAAATGACAGTGGGAGAGCCAAATGAAGGTGGGGGAGCCAAATGAAGGGGGAGCCAAATGACAATGGGGGAGCCAAATGAAGGTGGGGAGCCAAATGACGGTGGGAGCCAAATGACGGGGAGCCAAATGACGGGGGAGCCAAATGACGGTGGGGAGCCAAATGACGGGGAGCTAAATGAAGGTGAGGGAGCCAAATGACGGAGGGGGAGCCAAATGACGGTGGGGGAGCCAAATGACGGGGAGCCAAATGAAGGTGGGGAGCCAAATGACGGTGGGGGAGCCAAATGACGGGGAGCAAATGACGGCGGGGAGCCAAATGACGGTGGGGGAGCCAAATGACGGTGGGGGAGCCAAATGACGGGGGGGAGCCAAATGAAGGGGGAGCCAAATGACGGGGGGGAGCCAAATGACGGGGAGCCAAATGAAGGTGGGGAGCCAAATGACGGGCGGGGAGCCAAATGACGGTGGGGGAGCCAAATGACAGTGGGGGAGCCAAATGAAGGTGGGGAGCCAAATGAAGGGGGAGCCAAATGACGGGGGGAGCCAAATGAAGGTGGGGAGCCAAATGACGGTGGGAGCCAAATGACGGGGAGCCAAATGACGGTGGGGAGCCAAATGACGGGGAGCCAAATGAAGGTGGGGAGCCAAATGACGGAGGGGGAGCCAAATGACGGTGGGGGAGCCAAATGACGGGGAGCCAAATGAAGGTGGGGAGCCAAATGACGGTGGGGGAGCCAAATGACGGGGAGCCAAATGAAGGTGGGGAGCCAAATGGCGGGGGAGCCAAATGACGGTGGGGGAGCCAAATGACAGTGGGGGAGCCAAATGACGGTGGGGAGCCAAATGAAGGTGGGGAGCCAAATGAAGGGGGAGCCAAATGACGGGCGGGGAGCCAAATGAAGGTGGGGAGCCAAATGACGGGCGGGGGAGCCAAATGAAGGCGGGGGAGCCAAATGAAGGTGGGGGAGCCAAATGAAGGTGGGGGAGCCAAATGACGGCGGGGGAGCCAAATGACGGTGGGGGAGCCAAATGAAGGTGGGGGAGCCAAATGAAGGTGGGGAGCCAAATGAAGGTGGGGAGCCAAATGACGGGGCGGGGGAGCCAAATGACGTGGGGGAGCCAAATGAAGGTGGGAGCCAAATGACGGGGGGGTGCCAAATGATGAGGGGGTGCTATCAGTGGAATGTATTCTCTGTTTATTCCTACCTCAGGGTTTTCTTGTGCCACGTCATTCATCTCGTAAGGATCCTCAGCGATGTTGAACAACCAGATGGGCTCCTCCTCTGTATGATCAATCGATGTGATGTTCGTTGCATTTGATTCAGGGGGCGCTGTCCAATTTCCATTGCCTGCAAAACAAATTAAGCATGATTATAGCAATTGCATATGTAACATCCAATTGCATACAAGAAGCTATTCTTATTTGGGGTTACCATATCTTAGGTTGGTAGGTTAATCTTATTTATATTTTTATTTTATCTTTCTTAACATTATAAAAATACAAATTTCATTACATACACATTTATAAACATACATATTTACAAACATACATTGCAAACTTACATACATACAAATGTATATATTTACAAACACAATTTATGAAAGTTTATTCCATATAATAATAGTTAAAAATGATTCTAAATTATAAAAGCAATGCTGTCTTTGGAAATGTTAAAAAACACTGCAGAGCTCAATAGGGTGAAAAACTCCTGATACCTGATACATAGATTTACTTAAATCTAAATACAATATCAAAAACAAAAGTCACAAGTCACAAGTTTTAATCATTATTTACCCATTCCCTTTTTCCCCATGCTTTTAACAGTGCCTTCCCTTCAACAATTACCACTTCATACCTCATCACAAACAGCTCTATTGTCAATGTTGGGCACAATCAGCTGTGAAATCGTTACGAAACCCTTGTCATACCATGTCCAGAAATGACCTGTGCTTCACTCAACTTCAAGTCTGACCAGAATTAATAGTAACCCTCGTCGGACTATGTCTGGAATGAGAACTGACCCTTTACTCCATTTCAGTCCGAGGGTTAATAGTTATAATTGTTGGGCCATGCTGGAAAGGGGACCTGTGCTTAACTCAATTACAGTCTGACAAGGGTTACTATCAACTTGTTACTTCGCTGCATTGGTGTCTGCAACATTGGTATATGGGCTGCCCTGCAAAAGATCTTAATTTTATTACCTGGATCGCCGGTCAGCAATTTCCAATCCCCCACCCTAATGGCGGCCCTCATCGTTGAATTGTACTTCTGTGGATATTTCATATCAGTGTCATACATCAAGTCTTCGCTTAATCCCATTGGTACGTCAGAAGACGCAAAAGCATCAATATTGTGGAGGATTTCCGAGCGAGGTGAAGTACCATTGGACCTGTCCAAGAAGTAAAGAATCATTTTTAAATACATATATAATGGAGAAAAACAAAAGCAGTATGTGTACAAACCCTATAAATTGTGGCATAGCATACACAACTTGCAATATAAGCAGCTCAGAGAAGGTGGGGTAGGGTCGGGGTAAGGGGGTTACACACGAAAGCTAAACCAAACCACCCATTTTTATCTTGTTCATTATGCATATAGACCCTTTAAATATCACGGCATAGCTTACCTGACTTATAATATAAGCTGCTTAGAGGGGGAGGGTGGGGGTGGAATGGGGGTGAATGAAAGCTATTAACAAACGCCAGTTACTTCCTACTTTAGAAGACCCTTTAAATCATGGGATATAGCTTACTTCTCTTGCGATATGAGCATTTCACGTAGGAATTACGAACTCCAGTGAAACTTAAATCGATTTCTACCAACTTCCTGTTTTAAGCTCTATAATATTAGTCTGCCTGAGTAAGACACTTGCTAATATATACTTAAAGAATTAGTTCAGTGGTCAGGCATGTCCATCTATTATGAAAGAGAACTTCAAAAGAAAGAAAACAGTGAAAAAGCATTCATAAATCTTGAAAGTTGGCATCTTCATCCTCACATTCTTAACAATTGTTAATGTATTTAAAAGAAAGTTGATTTAAATTTTTTACTATTTAAATTATTTTACCCCAAACTTTCTTTAGGTGGTATATTATAAATACCCTTACTAGATTCAAATTTAGTACTTTTTTGACATATCTCATGGCTTTTAAGCCACAAAATCACATTACAAAATATGATAAAGACTTTGAGGAATCTGAGTATTGACATCACAACTAGTCTGACTTCAGTCGTTTCTATGCAAATGGTTCAAACTAACTTAAATATCTCCTTAACGGAAAAAGATATTTAAATGTTTTTTTCACCATTTTGTTTGTTTTAAAGTCCTCTTTCATATACAATGAACTTGACCACTGAGCTAATCCTTTAATGCCTGCCAAACCTTCCAAATGATAAATAGTCTTCAAAAATAAAGATACCAAGCCACCTACTGCAAGGAATTCCAGTGATTGACACCATCCAATGAGAGTCCTTCGGTTTTTCCTTTGGCCACTCCCTCCACGAATGTTGGGAACCAATCGGTAACATGCATGAGGCCTGTGTAGGTAGTATTACGAATGTTTTCTGGAATCACAGGTCCTGTTATAAAGCCATTTGCACGAACACCGCCCTCCCATAATGTGAGTTTTTCCCCTCTTAGTGGCCAGTTGTTCCCGGCAAAAATTCCACCATTGTCTACAATTTCACAAAATGAAATAAAAGTTCAGACACAGATTAATATTGTTGTTAAAAGGACTATGGACATCTAGCAAATTTAAGATATGTAAAAGAGCATGGAATTCTGAGTAAAAAGTTTTAATATTTGTAAAAAGCTTATTTAGTTTTCAAGTTATGACTAAACAAAGTTTCATGATTTGTTCATTTGTCCAGAATTTGAAAGAACAACATATCTCAAAATCTTTATATAATTCTTTAAATTCTGTTCTTTAATAATTCAGCTACTTGTAAATTTCATGTCTTTTTTAGATACATGATGATTCGGGGTGTTACAAAGTTCCATCAAAATTTGCCAATTCTATATTTCAGACAACATTGACAGAGGAATAAATAACTTTGATGTCACACATTATTGCACAAAAACAGCTAAAAATTAAAAATGCTGCAAATTGGTCAATTTTTAACCAATTTTAATGGAATATTTTGCTGTTTTAATGGTTTAGAACACATTTTAATCCATTTAAGCCCATGTTGCCTCTAGATGTGCATAGTCCTTTAAAGAAAAAAACTGGATACATACATAATTTTTTTAACATGAACTGATTATCATCCAGTAAAAACCTCAATCACAACTTCATTTATAACTACTTTATTCTTTTTGTCTCTCATAGAAATATTTTTAAACTTATGTTACTTGTTTATAAATCCCTAAATAATTGTTGTCCTACTTACATTGCTGATTTAATTTTCATGTATAATCCATCTCGTAATCTTAGGTCCAGTAATTTGTCCCTCCTCAAGGAATATAAGGTAAATCTGAAGTGGGGGGAGAGGTCCTTTGCATTTGCTGCACCACATACTTGGAACAGTTTACCCAATGAAATTAGACAGGCCATGCATTTAAACATTTTCAAAAAACCCTTAAAACTCACCTCATTAATTATGCTTTTATTAATTCTGGATAGGTTTTTTGTGCTTTTGTTGTTTATTTGTTTGTTGTTTTATCTTACTTGCGCCTTGAGCGCTCTTCAGAGTGGATATGTGCGCATTATAAATCATTTGTATTATTTATTATTATTATTATTCAGTCAACCAACATGCATACCAGATGAAAACACCAGGACAGTATTTTCCCACATGCCGTTCTGCTTCAAGCTCTCCACTATGTCTCCAATGACATCATCCATGCATGTCACCATCCCAGCGTAAATCCTTCTATCTTCATCGTCCGTCATGTTTTCATAAAGAGTA
Source organism: Chiridota heheva (assembly GCA_020152595.1). NCBI lineage: Eukaryota > Metazoa > Echinodermata > Holothuroidea > Apodida > Chiridotidae > Chiridota > Chiridota heheva. The sequence goes on from JAIGNY010001063.1 coordinate 824,144, forward strand.
ACATACTTCTTGGGTGCTTGGTATGGTGTGTGGACTGATTGAAATGGAATGTACAGGAACATTGGCTGAAAGAGAATTGTTACGAACGTCAACACAGTATTGGCTCAACCAACAGCATGAAAGAAATAGAGCATCAATGGAGTGGGGAAAAATGGCTCAACCAACATGAGAATTATTTGCATTTATGAAATATAAAACAACATAATATCTGCATTTTTCTCGGTATAGATAATGTATTTTCTTCTTGAAAACACTGAACAAATTGGCTAATGTTACGTGTATGATCATTTAAAACGGAATAAAGACATGTAGCTGTTTGAAATCAATAGAAATTTTGAAACAGATTGGGCTGTAACAGATAATAAATAAAACCACACCAGTTGTTAACAATTTTACAGTTAAAGACATTAATGAAATTTGTAGATAAAAGTACATGTACATGTAGGTTGACTGAATTTGTTTTTCACAATTTTTCATTGCTTAGATTCTCCTGCTATTGAAAAAGAGAAAAATGTTTTTTCCCCCACTTATCTAAGCGAACTGTTTTCAAGTAATTCAGGGTACCAAGGTGTTTTAATGAAATAACACAAAATAATTCAGAAAATAATTACTTTCCAAATGTAAAACATGAAAGAATTCAGATCCATTTCTATTACCTTGTTACTGTCCTTAATTATTTTAGTTTAGTTTTTACACAATTTTCACATGGGTACTGTTCAAATACATGAAAGAAATAGAGCATCAATGAGTATCAGCTCAACCAACATGAGAATTTGCTTTTGATTTCAGTATAAAACTGTTCAAATGGGTACTCAAGTTCAAATAATATTAAAGAAATAGAGCATCAATGGAGTATCAGCTCAACCAATTTTGAGAATTTGATTTCAATCACAGAACTGTTCAAATGATAATGTTCAAATTTAAGCATGAAAGAAATAGAGCATCAATGGAGTATCAGCTCAACCAACATGAGAATATTGCATTTCAATATAGAACTGTTCAAATGGGTACTGTTCAAATAAGCATGAAAGAAATAGAGCATCAATGGAGTATTAGCTCAACCAACATGAGAATATTTGTATTTCAATAAAAAACTGTTTAAATGGGTACTGTTTAAAATGAGCATGAAAGAAATAGAGCATCAATGGAGTATTAGCTCAACCAACAGGAGAATATTTGCATTTCAATATAGAACTGTTCAAATGGGTACTGTTTAAAATGAGCATAAGAGAAATAGAGCATCAACAGAGTATTGGCTCAACCAAATTGAGAATATTTGTATTTCAATATAGAACTGTTCAAATGGGTACTATTCAAATAAGCATGAAAGAAATAGAGAGTCAATGGAATATTGGCTCAACCAACATGAGAATATTTGCATTTCAACATAGAACTATTCAAATGGGTACTGTTCAAATAAGCATGAAAGAAATAGAGCATCAATGTAGTATTGGCTCAACCTGCATGAGCATATTTTGCATTTTCACATACAAAAATTTCAAGATGTTTTCATAAAGAGTAACATACATCAATGGGATATTAAACCAGCACAAGCATATTTACATTTTCACATTTCAAGATTTTTCTTATGCATGCAATGCACCTTTCCACCTCCACCCAAATACTTGGTGGTTTCGGCAACCTCATGAGCAGCCAGACCAATATTATCACAGAGAAGATAAGGTGTTTACCTTTGTTTTGTCATGTTTTTCTATAACTTTTTTTGCTCGATCTCCAAACACTAACGCAGAGTAGTTTCCGATGTATTCATACGCTGGCCTGTCGCCATCCCAGAAATCAAATCCCAACCAATGCTTCGTTTCCTCGGGCATATCAGGTGATGAGCCAGGTCGGTGGTGGGTCCAGTAATCCCCCATTCCATTTAAGTATCCTAAAATATAATATATCAAATACATATATATGTTGAAGTGTACTTTCTAAGTTAAAGGAGCACTTGACTATAAAGTGAGGGCTCTCGTTTTTGCAACTTTCACAAATATATCAACCACAACAGGTCTGTAAACTTCATGCCTCCATAGCCCACATACGACGTGAGGGCAAAATTCACATGAAGATTCTTATTACCCAGAAAATTGCTATACCATTGTGTGCTAGATAAGCATTCAATTTTTTAAAAGACTCCTTAAAATATTCCCTCACTTTTCGGTCTAGTGCTCCTTTAATGGTCTGTAAACAGGTACAACAATTTTCTGTCCAATCTAAGACCAAATACAGCATTAAACTCTCGAGTTTAATAGTCTTTGAATTTTGAAAATAGCATGTGTACTTTTTAGGTCAAGAGTAAGTAATCAAAGATTAAATTTTGTTTTAGACATATTTTTAAAATGTGATGTATGAACAGGAAATCACCTAAAAATGTTCTTGTTTTTCTTCCGTTTATTTCAGACATTGAAAATGTTAAAAATGCCATATTCATCTTTAAAGTTGGCTGGGGGTATGATGAAGATCAATTCCTGTTCATTAGAATTACGTTGGCTTTTCCAAAGGGAAACAGCAGTGGGGTTAACAATAAATGGATTTACATAAGAAAATATAGAGACCGTGTATACATCACAGGAGTTAACACAACAAATTTGCATAGTTGCCCATATTTGCAGAAAAATTCTAAAAAAGCTGTAAAATGGTCAATTGAACTGATTAGGATGTTTTCTAGTGGATTTTACATCAATTTAGCTAATATTTGCCTTTAGCTGTCCATATACCTTTAAAGGATTAGTTCAGGAGTGAAACAGGGCTGGAGTCCAGACCCCTAGCTTAATTCAAAAAGGGGCAGGGTGCTAGACTTGTTGAGGGGTACATTAATACGCTTCCTCTTTGCGGCATGGAGTCCAGGGGCCAACCTTGAGGCTCAATCCCTGGTGAAGAAGCTCTGGGATTTTAGCTATAATCATACTGTACAATCTCAGAATGAAGCTATTCTGACTGATAAGGACCACTCATTGACCAAACAGGACAATTGCTTACTATGCTATCAATCTGTGTTCTGAATCCATGTATAGTATTTCATTTATGAGGCCAATTAAGATTATTAGGTTTTTAAAAAAAATATTAGAAAAAAACAATTTTTTTTTTTAACAATTTGTTCTCATGAGGGGCAGGGCGGATCCCCAGGGAAGAAGGGCGGGCCCACGGAGGGGCAACCCCTGTGAAACAGCAAAGCTAGAGGTCTGGAGTCTATCTGATATGAAAGAGGACTTCAAAAGAAACAAAATGGTGAAGAAAGCATTCAAAAATCTTATTTCGTTAAGAAGATAATTAAAACGTTTGGTATCATTTGTGCAGAAACGACTGAAATCAGACTAGTTGTGATTTCACTGCCTCAGATTCCTCAAAGTCTTTATGTATTTTATCATATTTTATCCTGCAATTTTGTGGCTTAAAAAACATGGGATATGTCCACAAAAACAAAAACAAAAATGCAGCTAGGAAGGGTATTTATAATATACCATCTGAAGAAAGTTTTGGGGAAAATAATTTAAATAGTACAAAATTTAAATACACATTTTTTTAAATACATTACTGTAACAATTGTTAAGAACGTAGGAGTTGAAGATTCCAACTTTCCATAGTAGACTTACTACACCAGTCATTTCTACACAGATAAGACAGCTTTAAACAATAAGATTTTTGAATGCTTTTTTCACCATGTTGTTTCTTTTGAAGTCCTCTTTCATATAAAATGGACATGCTTGACCACTTAACTATTACATTAAAACATTAAACATTAAAAACCAGAGATCTGACATGCTTGCTCATCTAAAATATTGTCGTGGGGCTGCAGATGGTGTGACAAAGTTGGGGTTGTTCCCATCATAGTAAAATGCCGGCATTTTTTACGATGAAGTTTATGTCCATGTATTCTCGAGTTAGGAGAGATGTAACCGTGTATGGGCTCAGTACGGTTTTGCTCAGTTGGAGGGGAAACCTTATCATTACAGTCAATGGGATATTTTCTATGAAAACTTGTGTCGCCTCAGCAAGTCAGCGAAAATTAATGGTACTCATATATGTTGGAAACAATTATCTAATACACAACATTTGTGAAGAAAAATAAATTCTGTCCAGTATTTGTTGAAAAATGATTAGAAAAAATAGGTTTTTCTCCCACTGACTGCAATGATAACTGACTGTTTGTTTTCCCCTTTGACTGAAATTTGAGATTGTCAATAAAGCACTGTTACGTCGCCGTGCACCACAACATTCTCGGATGTCGGACCTCCAAAATGGACTAAGTTGCCTTCCAAAATGTTAGCCTACTATCTGTTAATATCTGCATATCAGTGATATCAGGATAATACTACTAGGGAAAATGAGGATAGCTGTGACACATGGTCATGTGGGCATATTACATGTACGTGACATCAGCTAGACAAATTTTCTCTCATGTAAACATTCTCCTGTATGTGTGAGTCTGAAAATACCCCATTTTCCCTCTTCACTTTGTACACTTGCCCATTATACAAGAAAATATGCAAATTAGATTAATCAATATACAGAAATGGAATAAATAATAAAATTTCCCACGATTCTGAAAAAAGGTGTTGAAAATCAACCCAGGAAAATCACGACATCAGTAATATTAATGTAGTGAATACATCTTTATATACTTCCCTCTTTTGTAATTTAAAGGATTAATTCAGTGGTCAAGCATGTCCATCTTATATGAAAGAGGACTTCAAAAGAAACAAAATGGTGAAGAAAGCGTCGCAACATCTTATTCCGTTAAGAAGATATTCAAGTTCAAAGTTTGGTATCATTTCTGTAGAAACGACTGAAATCAGACTAGTTGTGATGTCACAGCCTAAGATTCCTCAGTCTTTATTTATTCAAAAGAAAGTTTATCTCATTTTTTCACTATTTAAATTATTTTTCCTCAAACTTTCTTCAGGTGGTATATTATAAATACCCTTCGTAGATTCAGTTTCACTACTTTGTTGACATATCCCATGGGTTTTAAGCCAACAAATCGCAGGACAAAACATGATAGAATACATAAAGACTTTGTCGAACCATAGATTTTTCCCCACTCCGTTAATATATACCGGTACTAATTGCATATATGTCCCAAATAAAGATCTTTTCCTCACCAAAAAATGTATCAAATCCTCTTCTAAGGGGCAGGCATTCCTCCTTGAAGAACCCTAGGTGCCATTTTCCAACCATGTGAGTCTTATAACCACTCTCTTGGAGCTTCTGAGGTAGCGTGATCTCATTCACAGGGAAACAATAGGGTTGCCCTGGAGAAAATTAGGCGATGTTGCTGGCCATATCGTATCTGCAAAAAAATGTTAATTGTTATAGAAATGATTCGGAATGCATTCAGAAATTACTAGTAACATCAAGAAAAATTATGCTTGTGAGAAAGTGCAAAAAATTATTTGTAAAACAAGATTACTTCTTTTGCACGACTAGGATATGATTGATCAATGTTCCAAGAATAGTAAATGATTGTTAAATTTTTGAAATAGTACTGGCCCACAGTATATTGAAGACATACAGGTCTTAATGTTATTTTATTAATTTGTTCTTCAAACTCAGCTCATAATGACTTCAACATCTTTATCAACAAAATACTGCTTAAAGCTTTATGGATTGATGGCTTGTCACAAATGTCACGTCACGAAATTTCAAAGTTTTCACATAAATATCTCAAATGTCACATAAATTTTGGCACCTTTTGCACAGAATGTCACATCAGTTTTGCCTTTCTCACATTTGATTGGCATAGATTCACATATCATGACCAAAAATACTCATATAAACGATCATTTGGTTATGTCTGTTTTATGAAAAATGAAATCCACCACCGAAATGAAACACCAAATAGGAGTGTGAGTGAAGGGGTAGTAAAACATGTCACAATACATCAGACAAATTTCCAAACATTTGTTTGTGTTCAAAATGTCACAGAATATCACAGATTTTTGGACAATGAAACTTTGTCATAAAATGTCACCATGTCATGGATGCTCCATTCTCTGCAATGTGATCAAGTTCAAGAAATTCTGAGTCAAAATATTGTACAGGTGCATACTATTGTGGTGAACAGATTAAAAATAAATAAAAAATGTCACTTTTAAAGTATCATGCAGTGCCTTAGCTTTGCTGTTTGTAGTGGGGCGGTCAGCCCCACCCCTCTTTTGGCTCAGCCCGCCCTTCATCAGAAAAAAATATCATTATTAATATCTTTTAAATGATGTTTTAGAGGTGAACGTCTTTAAAAACTTAATATAATCTTAACCTAATAGATGATAGCATAGTAAGAAATTGTCCTTTTGGTTCATGAATGGTTCTTAATCATTCAGAATACTTTCATTCTGGTAGGATTATACATAAAATCCCAGAGCTTTGCCAGGGGCTTAAGCCTCAAAGGATAAGTTCAGGGGTCAAGCAAGTCCATCTTATACGAAAGAGGACCACAACAAAAACAAACTAAAGAAGAAAGTATTCTAAATTTTATTCCACTACGGAGATATCGAAGTTTGGTTTCATTTGTGCAGAAACGACTGAAATCAGATTAGTTGTGATGTCACAACCTCAGATTCCTCAAAGTCTAAATGTATTCTATCTTATTTTGTCCAGCGATTTTGTGGCTTAAAATCCATGGGATATGTCAAAAAAGTAGTAAAATTGAATCTAGGAAGGGTATTCATAATATACCACCTGAAGAAAGTTTGAGGGAAAATAATTTAAATAGTGAATTCTTTTTTTTTTTAATTCTTTAAAATACACTAACAATTGTTCAGAATGTGAGGTTGAAGACACCAACTTTTCAAAGTAGACTTACTAAACACCAGTTATTTTACACAGATAAGACAGAGCTTGAAACTTGAATATCTCCTGAACGGAATAAGATTTTTGAATGCTTTCTTCACCATTATGTTTCTAATGAAGTGCTCTTTCATATACGATGGACATGCTTGACCACTGAAGTAATCCATTAATTGGTTTTAAATAAGTCTTTCAGCTTTGGGATTTTCAGGCCTAATGGTGCAAATTTCAGATATCATTTGGAAACAACTAATAACATATCCTGAACCTTACAGGACCCTACAGTAGTTAGGGGTGTTCCATCCTGCCCCTGCTCACAAAATCCCATGCTATGGGTGCCAGGGGCTACCAAGAATTTCACTCGGGCCCCAAAGGCTACCACTTTGTACATGTCATGACTGACATAATAATAACTCTTGGGCTATATTACATAGCCTTATCAGGGCTATCAAATTCAACATGCTGGGTAGCACATAGGGCTCCTGGTCTCCAAAACAATTTTTGAGCACTGCCTATTTTCATCCACCTTGCTTATATTATTCATGTGACCACCCTGTTCCTAGTTTCCACCACCCTGCCCCTAGTTTCTTCCAACACAGGTGCCTCTATTTTCCTCCACACTGCCCCTATTTCTCCTCCACCCTAGGCCTGTCCCTATTTTCCTCCACCCTGCCCCTAGTTTCCACCACCATGCCTCTATTTTCCACCACCCTGCCCCTAGTTTCTTCCAACTGAGGTGCCTCTATTTTCCTCCATCCTGCCCCCGTTCCCTCCACCCTATCCGTGTTTTCCTCCATCCTGCAACTCATTTACAAATCATCTACATTTTGTTTACAAAACCTTCTATTTTGATGCTGTTTACAGTGCCCCAATATAACAAGATGAATACCCTATTTATTGTAATGATTCTTTCATTATTTATGTTTGATGTACCCCAAGATTCAAATGGCCTTTTTGTCCATGTGCCATTCCCCTTTTGGTGCAAACAAGGAGTTTGTCTTACCTGATATCGCCACTCATAAGCTGGCTTCTCGTAGGGCTACATATCGGCTGGACATAATAATTTTCAAGTTTTGTTCCTTCAGCAGCTAAACGGTCAAGATTGGGGGTCTGAATAAGAGATCCATGGTAGCCAATGTCATTGAACCCATAATCGTCTGCTAAAATGAATACAATGTGTGGTTTTAGCATCCTCTGTTCATAAATGTTACTCAATGCTTTGTTGTAGAACCACATAAAGATGGCCAAAATTATCAAACCAAAGCCGGTCATGGTAGAGATGTACTGTGCTTCCTCTCATGCAAGAAAGAACTTCTATTCCTCTTAATCCTTGCTGCTGAAAAGAAATTGTAAATATGATTTAAACCCTTAAACTCCAAAGCAGTCCAGTTTGACGTCGAGTCATGACTGAATTGAAAGTACCAATTTGAGAAGAAAAAAAACGGGACCATACCAAAATCCTAGAGGGGTGCATTTAGTATCATTTGAAAGCACTACATTAGATCTTTCAAATATTGTGTTTTTTGTGAGGGGTTATGATTAAATCTTTTGTAATTTGTGGGTAAATATTTTTTTTTTGTGCCTAATTTGTGGGTAATTTTTTTTTTTTTTTTTTTTTTTTAAGATCACCAAAATATTTTTTTCTTTAAAAGCATTAAAACATCACTTGCAAAAAGAATTTGTATTTCATTTTTGGTCGATCACCATCATCTTGACAAAACTATCTACTTCAAATCTAATAGAAATTTGTTCATACCCAGCCTCTTTTATTAAATTTTGTTCAAAACTGATAAAATTTACAAATGTGTACTTTCCCTGCTCCCAAAACAATAAAACATGGTGTCAAATGAAAGGAAATATTCTAAACAATTCAAATATTTTATCCAAAATAACAAAGATAGCAGTTTTTGACACCAGATATGCAAATTAGTGACATGATTTGCATAATGTTTACATGATCGACTAAGAAATTGTGTACATCAATTTTGTACAAACTTCATTTGTTCACTGAAGTATAATTTGCTTTCAGTAAAATCAAAGACATTACCGTATACAATGAAGAGAAATTGATGAAAAAGCCCTCTTTCTAAAACGTTTCCTAAAACCACACACCTGTGTTTTGGACACCCTTGGGACTTGAAGGTTTAATCAGTAAATCTTCAGTAGAATCTCCCCCTCCCCACCCCCTCCCTCCCCAACAATGCTTTTCCTTTTTGTTCAAATTAAAACTTTCTTTAAAATGGTCAATTTCATCGAACAAGTTTCTAACAGATTGTTATAGGTTTTGGGGGAAAATTCCAGTTTAAAGGTAAAATCGATTTGAAAGTGTGAATGTCTTATTTGAGATAATGTGTCTGTTATCAAAATAATGCATGTCTTCTTAGAACATAATTGAGGTATGACATTCACTGAATACTGTAACCTCCAGCTGTAGATGGTATCTATTCAAAATGAAAGCAAATCTCAACAACGTATTGATAACACTGCACTGAAGGATATTACCTTATCAACACCATTAAAGCTAGAGGAATCTCACGTTATTACCATAGGGCGTCAAACATAATCCAATGAGTCCGTGACATACATTGGGCAGTTCCAGAAAATATCCTTCCCCCCCCCCTCCATTGGAGAACTGGGAATTCCTGAGTGGGGGGAGGGGGGAGTGTTTTGAACTTGAAAATTCCAGGGGGTGTTTTGGGACTTAGTAAATCACAAGTTGGGGGGAGGGGGGTAGACTTGGGAAAAATCATTTGCCCTAGTATTAAGATAGTCATGGAACCATTTACCATTGTTTAGCCGTAATTTCTTTCACTGTAACCCATTTCTGTATGCTGACGTTGTAAAATTGCTGTTGTTTTACTGATCTGCGGCTGCAACCAGGTTATGGTTCCTCCTATGCACACCTACAGAGATCAACCACAAAAAATTTTGTGGGAACTTTCTTTAACTTTACACAGCTTCCCTGAATATATTCTTCACTAAAATATTCAAAATCTTTCATCACCAGGTTCGCAACAGATGTACTGTTTAACCACAAAATCCTGCTATTTAAAACTTAATAGGATATGGTAGAAGTGATCTATTTTCTGTGTCTTCTGTTCATGATGCGAACAGCTAAATTAAACCATAATACTTTAGAACTGTAGAACAAAATTCTCTTGATTATTCATGAGGTAAACGTTTGATAAAAATTATTTACTTGTTAGTTGTAGCCATTTAAATGTGCATGAGTTGTTAGCCAATCAGCTGCACGACAACCATGGAAGTAATATGACATCAAGATAAACAATTGAGTGACAGAAATTTCAAAGGACCGACTGGAAAAAACTTTTTCACCAATACAAGTATAAAGGGTTTTTTAATTTGAAACCAAGATCGAGGTATTTTGGGGAACATTCTTGAGATAACTTCACAAATTACAATGACAAAGTTGCAGCAAAGAAGTGCTTAAATTTTCATGTCCTTATCCATGACATCCTCCACTGTTTGGGTATGCCGTGACCACTGAAAAATAGTTTTTCGAAGAGGACTTTTTCAAAGTTTTTGATTCAACACGCCATAGAGTACCCAGACAGCTTTTTCATAAATTGGACAGCACGTCGCAAACCCACCCCACTCAGTCCACTGCTATAAGTACTCCAGCCTCTGGCCGCCCCTCATAAATAGTATGAGCTTGGTAAATATATCAGCAGGTAGTATTTGCAGTTATTTAATTGATCAATTTTGAATTGTGTGATTTCTTTAATGCCTTCAAAACCATTCCCTTCATGTAGCCTAGCATGAATATCAAACTTTGTAAAAGGTACAACAATTCTTGGCATTTATATCTACAATTTATAGCCATCTTATACAGATACGATCTCATATCATTCAAAATAGTGTAAAAAGAACCTTAAATCAGTGGCCCATGCTTAGTTAGAAAACACTCACAAGGTCAACCCTACCAAAAAGTATATATAAATCCCAGAGAAAAATTCCAGATCAAATCCATATCTAGATCTGATATAAATCACATGCATAACCAGATGAAGACATGAAATTTATTTGTATATAATAAAATGAACATTTAATCAGATGACATCTACCTTAATGTGGTCATACTGTATGTAATTAACTATTACTCAGTGATGCTTTCTTTAATTCTTAGTTAGACTTAGACGTAATATTTAGATTACAGTTGCCAAGAGAGTTTTCACAGCAATTAATGACTGATTAATCGGATCCGTATTTTCATGCGTGATCACTAATACTGGCCTTGGTTGAAAACTCGTGCAAAGTTCAAGTTTTGTTTACTTGCGAAACAACACATTTTCTAGTTAAAATCACAACTACTGTAACTGTGTAGATTACTCCCCACTACTATTTTGCGTAAAAATTGTTGACTAAATTCAAGCGTTTTGTGCGAAATTAATGATGAAATAGGTCAGAATAACTCATTTCACATTGATTTACCGATAACCAATCGAGCACAATATGCATAGTTTGCGTACGTACAGATTCCCGCATTGTGCCTATCAATTTGCCAGTAATTGTAAAGTTCCCAGATGGTAAACAACTTTTGGATTAGGCCTAGGTCTATGACTAATAGTAGCTTTTAGTCATGCGTGAACACTAATACTGGCCTTGGTTGAATACTTATAGTAGCTATTAGTCATATCCCACGATGCACTTTTCGACATACTGGCGGCGTGTGAGGCTGCAGATCAGTACACAACAGCAATCACACAATGTCAGCATACAGAAACGAGCTAAAGTGAAAGAAATCATAGTCAAACGATTGTAAATGATTCCATAACTAAAGTTAGACTAGCTAGGCTAGTAGACCTATTAAGTATTATAATCCTTGCTCCAAGATGAGTCTATGCTATGGCTTTGAATAACTTAAATAATTATTTCAATATTTCTAAAATCAGTGTAAGTAAAATCATTTGTAGAATACTAATTATCTTATTGATAGAAACCAACAATTTGAACAAAACTAACAAAGCACTCTTCGCAGAACCACTTCTCGCACTGTTCTTGAATGTGTAATCACGAAATGTTTACCTGAAGAGGTTAAGTCAGCAAAAATCCTTCTAGAGCATAAGAATGCCAACTGAGCAAATAGAAGTATGAGAAAAAAATCAATCAACAAGCTTAGCTTTGAAACAGTTTAGACTTGGTGCATGTACAATGTCTGGTGGTAAAGCATTCCAATCTATTAGTGTTTGAGGAAAAAGGAGTATTTATCAACATTCTTTTTAGCATAAGGAATGTGGAAATTCAGATCATGGTTATTTCTTGTATTAATTCTTGTGTTTGGGATTAGGTTATCATTATCAATGGCCTCAAAATTGTTATTGATTGATTTTATATAGCATTTGTAGACAGGTGTTCCTTCTTCTTGTTTTTAGCAGGGGCCAATCTAATTTATAAAGCATGCTAGTGACACTAGATTTATAATAGTCTGCCATACAGGACCTGGCTGCTCTCCTTTGAATTGATTTAAGTTTATCCACATCGCACTGGTGATGGGGGTCCCAGACTGCTGATGCGTTCTCAAGTACTGGCCTAACTAGAGCTTTATATGCAGTGGTTCTAACGTCAGTGGGGCAGTTTGAGAGGTTACGTCTTTATAGGCAAAGTACAGAGTTTACTTTGTCAGTGATGTTGTGTATATGTTTATCCCATCTGAGTTTATTATCAATTTCAACACCTAGGGATGGGTGGGAGTTGACAAGTTTTAGCGGTTGGTTGCACAAGGTATAAATTGGTAATTTGTAGCATTTGCTAGGAGATATTGAGAGGATGTAGCATTTAGAGGGGTTGAAATTCATTTGCCATTGTTCAAGTTTATTTAGATCATCTTGGAGGATTTGTTGGTCAGAGGATTTATCAGTTGTTCTATACACAAGACATTCATCAGCAAACAGTCTAACCATGCTGTTTGTATTATCAGGGATGTCATCGACATATAAAAGGAAGAGTAAAGGACCTAAAATGGTACCTTGTGGTACACCAGATAGAACTTGTTTAGGATTTAAGATTTTGCCATCACAGACAACATGCTGAATGCGGTTGTTGAGGAAGGATGCAAACCAGACCAGTGGATAACAGGCAGAATCGTCACTGTTGCAAACTGATCTGGATAAGTAAGTTTCTTGGTCCTAAACGTGGCAGATGTCATTCAATGCTGATAAAATGCAAAGTTACTCATATTGGTCAGCGCAATTTGGCTTTTGATTACTGCATGAATCTTGGTTGTGTTGATCAAGAAAGGGATCTAGGTGTTGTCATTACTAGTAATCTGAAACCTTTTAAACAGTGTGCTTTAGCAGCTGCAAGGGTAAATAGGAGGCTTGATTTGATTATTTTTGTTTTTTTGTTGGTAGATTGTTTGTTTGTTTGATGAGGTCTTAACGGCACCATGACAGCGAGGGTCAAATTGTGCCTGAGAGGTCAGATCATTATAGAGGTAGGAAGGAAAGAATCTAGGGCGAGAATGAGAGAAATTCAAGAACAAAAGCCAGAAAGCTGTGATTGAGAGAGGAGGTGCATGGGTAAAACAAAAACAAAGTAGAGAGGGGGTGGAAGAGGATAATTAAATATGGTTGTAGAGGGATGCATGATGAAGGAAGGAGATTATTTTATCCGGAGGATTTTTCTGGAAGAACTCAGCAATTCAGTTGTGGGGAGCGAGCAAAGCTCTGGGAAGCTTGTACAGGGGGCAAGCAAGGAGAACGTGTTGGATTGTGAGGATGCAGTGGCAATTGTTACAGAGGGGTTGGGGGGAACCAATAAGGAGGTGGGAGTGAGTGAGGTGGGTGTGACCAATTCTAAGATGGGTAATATGAACGTTGTCGATACGAGAGAGGTTGCTAATGAAGGACTTGAACGGGATTGTGGGCTGGATGACATGGAGTTTGTTATCAATTTGGAAGTTCCATGAGGTTTGCCAGCAGTCACGAACAAGGGAAGCAATAAGCGGTTGATGTCAGAGAGGGTTTGGGGAAAAGGGGAAGGGAGGAGGTTGAGGGCAAGCTTAGCAGCTGCATCAGCCCTGTCATTGCCAGGGATGCCAACATGGCTGGGTATCCAGAAGAAAAGAACACTTTTCCTGCAGAGGGTGGGAGAAAAGAGTTTCCAGAGGAGGAGGTGGCAGGTGAGGTTATCCCATTTAGGATTGAGTAATGAAGTAAGAACAGCCTTTGAGTCAGATAAAATGGCAAAGTGACTAAAAGGAGAGTACTCATAAAGTTGAGGACGAGGAAAATGGCCTTAGCCTCGGCTGAAAAGATGGATGAGTAGTCAGGAAGTCTGCTACTGAGGGTGATGTCTTGGATGATGGCAGCAGCAGCTGTCTTGTTGCCTTCCTTGGAGCCATCAGTATAGATGGAGGTGTAATTTGAGAGTTGGTCTTTGATTTGGTTGTGGAGATTGATAAAGAGGTTAGCGTGAGTTTGAGTTTTGTGATAAGTGGAGAGGTCTAGGTGGACAGAAGGGAGGGGGTGGCCCAAGGAGGAAAAGTGGGCCAGGAGTAGGTGCCGAGAGTGGTGGGGTTGATGCCAAGATGGAAGAGGTCTGATTTAATGCGTAAGCTGAAGGGAGGGGATAGGGTTTTAGTCCTATCAAAGAGGGAGGGGAAATTGGGGTACCTAATGAGGTTGTAAACAGGGTTCTGGGTGTTGGTGAGGACTCTAAAAGCATAGGAGAGGCTAAGCTTTTTACACCTTTGCAGAAAGGGGAATTCGTTGGCTTCAACATAAAGGCTGGTGATTGGGGAGGTCCTGTAGGCTCCTAGACAAAGCCTGAGGGCTTCATTTTGGATGGTGTTAATGTGGTTGAGGTATAAGTTGTGAGCGACACAGTAGACAATATTGCCATAGTCAAGCTTGGCACAAATGGTGAGCCTGAAAATTTTGAGGACAGCAAAGCGGTTCGCTCCCCAAGTGGTGTTGGAGAGCAGTCGGAGGAGGTTGAGGAGCTATTGCATTCTAGTTTCAGATTGGTGATGTGTTGCTTATAGGTGAGCTTGGGGTCTAGAGTTAGACCAAGGAACTTTGTGTGTTCAACTTTAGGGATGCAATTCCCATTGAGCACAAAGTTCGGTTGGGATGGAGGTTGTTGAAATGACAAAAGTGCATGCAGACTGTCTTGTCTTTGGAGAATTTAAAAATGTTATTGTTGCTCCAGACTTGCAGCTGGTTGAGGCTGGTTTGGAGCCAATTTTCAACAATAGGAAAGCTAGGGGAGAGGTAGAAGATGGTGAAGTCATCCACATAGAGGGTACGTTTGATGCTGGGGCCAAGGTTATTCGTGATGTCATTAATGCTCAGGTTGAAGAGAGTGGGAGAGAGGATGCTGCCTTGGGGGTCGCCCTCTTCTTGGGGGTACAGGTTGGAGAGGGTGTGGCCAATACGAACTTGGAACTGCCTGGGTGAGAGGAAGTTTTGAATAAAGATGGGGAGGTGGCCTCTGAGGCTGATGGTGTGAAGTTTTTGGGTAATGCCGTATTTCCAAGTAGTGTCAAAAGCTTTCTCGAGGTCAAAAAATATGGCAATGAGGTGTTCCTTTTTTGCAAAGGATTCCCGGATAGCGGTGTCGAACGTAATTAACTGGTCTAGGGTATTGGGACGTTTTCGGAAGCCGCTTTGGTGAGGAGAGAGGATTCTGTTGGTCTCGAGGAACCAATTTAGTCTCTGATTAATGATCTTTTTTATAATTTACAGAGACAGCAAGTGAGGGCGATGGGTCGGTAGCTGGAGGGGTCGGTACCGTCCTTCCCCGGTTTAAGGACGGGGATGACAATCCTTAAGCAATTAGTCAGGCCTCACCTTGAGTATGCTATTCAGGCTTAAAGTCCCTTTTATGAGAACGATAAGTTCATTTTGGAGCAGGTTCAGCGAAGAGCCATTAGACTTATTCTTGAAGTAAGGAATCTCTCTTATGAATCTAGGTTTCGAATTCTTGGTTTGACCACGCTTGAGTGGAGAAGAGTAAGTGGCGATATGATTGAGGTTTTAAATTCCTATCTGGTAGTGATGCTTTGACTTTCTGTTATTTCTTGCATTTTTCAGCTAATCCTCGTGTGACATGTGGTAACAATTTGAAGTTGACCAAGAGTTCTTACGGATAGATATTCTGCATTTTAGCTTTTCACAAAAAATTGTTAATGAGTGGAATGGTTTTCCTGACTGGGTATTTAGCTCCAATCTGTTCACATTTTTAAAGTCAACATTAATAAGTTCTTTACTAACTCTGGGCATCTTTGATTTTTTTGTGGGTGTGGTGGTGGTAGTGTTAGTTTGGGCTTTCTATGGGGTGATTGACCCTTCTTAGCACGTCATCTTGTTATGTTATGTTATTACTTACTTCAGGAATAAGTCTAATACAGGTCACTGAAATGCTGCTTTTTCATGACGCCATCGCAACATTCCTTTGGTTTGCAGCAAATTGTCGGGCATTTAAGCTGTTATGACTGTAATAGGGGTAGAAAATTCATCGTTTTTACATCTCATCAGAAAAAAATTACAAATACCTTGGCTTATAAATGAAGAAGAAAGTCTCTGGCAAATGTGAGTTGAGTAAAAATATGTACTGTAATTAAGATTCACGAATGGTAAAAAAAAACAGAATTTTTATATACGGTTCGAAAGTCGTGGTAGGAGATGACCTACCTAAGTATATAGGTTGCCGTAATGCTAGGAACGCCTGTGGTAACTAAGCCCTCTTACTTAGCCCATAATCATCTTATATTGTATGTTGTGTAATAATCAAAAGCCAAATTGCTCTGACCAAAATGTTAGAACCAATCATCAGTTGATGATACAAGGGTGCTGTAAGCTGCATTACTAATGCCTGCACACTTACTATAAACCTACGAGTCACAGTCATCGCAACAAATACCTTTCTGTTTTGTTTTTTTGGCAGATTTGTTGCGTTTGCAAGGAAATTTTGGGGAGGGTCCAGGATTGCTTTTGATATCACATGAAAGAGTACGGAATAAGACTTTTAAGAGGAGTAATTTTCTCCTGTGTGATTTGAATTTTGACAATTTCCAACTTGATCTATACGAATGTATTTGCCCATCGATACATGATAGATAAATTGGGAGTGTGTGATTTGAAATATCACACAAACAAGACAAGGTAGCCAGGTTGTGGGGCATTTAAGAGGCAAATTAGAAGCCTGAGACCAGTGGGGTTGTGACGAACATAAGGAATTCAGAGATTTTAGAGTAGGCCTATGTTGTTAGCAAGAACAAATTACAGCAAAAAAGAGGTTGTGAAACATGATTGACAATTATCTGGCCCTCAGTAGAGGCTGCAATCTGCAATGGACACTAAGAGGAAGATAAGGAAGTGAAAATGAATGAAATGATGTAAGAAGTCAAACGATAAACTTACTCTGAAATCAAATAAGTCTTAACTTCTGATCAGCGAAAAAAAGAAAATCGCGGAAATGATTGTAATACAAATGGTGTGTAAGGCTAGGCTAAATAACATTAGGTTAACTAACAGTGTAACCTACGCGAAAATAACAAACACCTCAGCGAAAGCAGTTTTAATACAAAAGCCGTCGCTATTGTTAGTAAAGATGCATCATCTTGAAGAAACATAGAACATTTATTTTTTATTTACTTTAATGGGATCCATGAACAGTCAGGTAGGGCTGTAGCGCATAAATGAGAAAAATCCGAGGGCTCCAATATTTAATAACTGTTGTCTGCAATCGACGCAATCGACAGAATCTTCAACCGGGTGTCTTTTTATGACGTCATAGCAGAGTAGACGCTTTTGGAACAATGACGTAAATCTGAGAGAGAGAGAGTTGAACACACAATTAAAATGACGGGGTCGTCGCCTGCGTATTCGGTTATGATAGTACAAATGCTATCACGAAACGCTTAATACGACCCGGACGAGAACACAGGTACGACGTACGGACAGACATAACATCGACAACCAAGTCAATGTCCACGGCCTTTGATAACCAGTTGTGGTGCACTGGCGTGTTTACCCACCCAAGGATTGAACCCGGGGCCTCGTGGTCTGTAGACAGGTATGATAACCGCTACACCACAGTGGGTAGATAATGACATATTGTAGTCACTCTGCTGTATATAGGCAAATAACTACCTATACCTCCTATACTACATGGCTACCCCCTTGATATTTGCGGACAGGTGGGGCCCATTAAGGGGTCTCATATGATGACCTCATATTATTGATTATAAGATTTTTGGAACGGGACTAAATGTGGTGATTTTGCGTCTGTCCGTGGGTTTGTGTGTGTGTGTGGGTGCGCGTGTGCGTGTGTGTGTACACTGTGAGTGTGTGTGTGTGTGTGTGTGTGTGTGCGTGTGTACGTATGCAACAATTAATTTTGTGTCGCTTATAACTCAAAAACTGTAATACACACATAAACCAAAATTAGTGGACGGGTACCCCTGGCCTGGAACATTTGTCTCCAAGGTTTTGGGGTACAAAAGTCAAATGTCACAGGTCAAATCAAGTTTTTGGTGATGGCTGTATCTTTTTAAAGTTTCTTTACAAATTTTTTAGGTGGGTAGGGTTTAAAAATTCTAACAAAAATCAAAAATAATTGGACGTCAAAAGGTCAAAGATTATAGGTCAAAGGTCAAATAAGTGCTTTTTTATGCATAATTTTGCGCCATTTTAAACTTAAAAAGTACAAGACCTACACCATCTCAATGTTGTACTATGTTTCCTTGGTACATGAATTTGTGTCCTGTAGGCTGGGGTCAAAAGGTCAAGGTCACAAAGCTATTGACCACTTTTCACCATTTTCCTTATAGTTATGGAATGGTAAGTGTGACGTGAGCATCAATGGTGTCATACAGTAGGGTACGATAAATGTAACACAATTCAGATGCTGTTTCAGTGATTAGGGTCAAGGGTCAAAGGTTAAATATGTGATTTTTAAGAGGTAATTATTTACTAAATTGTACATTTTTGTGTCAAAAGTCACAGAGCTATAGTGACCCTGTTAGCTATTTTATTTCCCCCACTATATATGCTTAAGGTGATGAGATCAGCAACTCCATGGATTGCTTTCACGTTCACTTATTAAATGATTAATGGAACTCTGTGTTCATCAGTTGATTTTAAGCCATTTTGCAGTTTTGGGACATCTAAAACACGAAAGCTTAAGACCCAAGGCTTCATCCATAAACTCTTGCATAATTTTCCCCGAATTTTCTCAATTTCAGTAGAAATTTTTCCTCTGCTTGTTTAGAAATGATAACCAGTCCATTACCCTTTAATGCTTATCTCAGTCGATTTTAAAACAAAATTTAAAATTGTCTTCTTATCATCACTTAAATTTGTCAAACTTTCTTAGTTTGTTTTAATTTTCAGCCATTTTGGGGCAACAAAGACAAGAAATCTTCAGAGCTTCTGGGGCTTCACGCCCCTGTACCAAGGAGCCCACCTGGATTCCTACCCTTGATTCGTCCCAGAACCATTCGATTTTTCATTTACAGCTTGGAACTTTGTGTTGGTTTTGGGGTATCAAAACCTAGAAATCGTCTTTAGACCATACTTTTCAAGAAAAATTTCCTTCTGCCCGTTTAGAAATGGTAAGCAGCAGATCAGGTAACCTAGATTTTAACATGAGAATTTAAATTTATTTCGAATGTTGTGTTGATTTTCAGCCATTTTGGGGCATAAAAAATATATAAAAAAATCAAAGCTTTGCGGAAAGGTGGCAGGGGACGAAGCTCCTGGAACTTTACTAAAGTTTTGCTCTGGATGCCGCCAGGGGCCCTTAAGCCATGTAATATGAATATATTAAATAAAGCTTTGAGGACAGTTCACAATTATCGAATCTGATGCCCTATGAGAAAGTACCTACCAGATCAAAATTTGTAACGAGCCTTTTTCTTCATAGGCATGTAAAATATTTCAAAGGGATATATTCTGAATAACGTTATTTCAATATACAAGTATAACAAGTCATTGAGAAAAACTTTTCTTTCGCATTACCATATTTTATTTCAATTTGCTGGTTTTCCAGTAAATGTTAATTCAGGACAACATACTACACAGTACACGCATGTCTGCAAAAAAATTCGTGACTTCACGAAACATATAAGATGAACAAATAATGAAGATAAGAGAATAGTTACAGATTACCTGTTTACGTTGAAACTTCATCATGCAACAAAAGTAAGTGAATAAAAACATCAAGAGAGAATTATTATAATCAAAAATTATTTACATATTTCTTGCACAGTAGTAATTTGAAGAAAAAAACTCAACTTTCGCCTAAGAATGGTTCACTTTTGTGGAAACTCAAGTTTTGTTTAACTGCAAGATATGAATCTGTGAGACTTAAGACTGGATGAAGTATCTTAGAATATTATGACATTTTCATATGTTCACCTCGCCGTTTGTGAAATACGAGAACCAAGGAAAATGCTAGGTTTTTTGTTGTTGACCGAAACACTTGTTTGAAACAATTCAGATGCTGTAAATAGAGTTTTTGTCTTTTATATTTGAGATTGCAGATTTGAAGTTGGAGTAAAAGTACACATTCACAAAATGTTACAGCATTATATAAAGGAGCTAGAGCACTTTCTAAATACCAAAACCATATGTCACTGACCCCCATTCACCCCCATCCACCCCCACCCCGTGGGATGGGGACTAATTATTAAGTATAGGGGCTAATTAATAAGTATAGCCTAATCTTGGACCCCAGATAGTCTAGGCCATTCTACTTCCATTCAACAACTTCGAAGTTCCGAGCACTTGTATGACACCTGATGAAATCACTCCACCTATTCAGTGCTGTCATGCAAAATAAATGACACACTATCCATTTCAGACTAAATAACAAACGCTATTTAGAATTAGCTATCAGTCATAGTTGTATAGTAAGCTTGCTGCCTATGGATACAACTAACTGGCCAACGTTAGTGTTACTGCTGTTAACGTGCGTGGGACCCGGGAAACAAACATTCAGATATTAACAAAGTAAAAAGTTTCAGGATGTCCCGCGGGAAATTTACAAAAACTTTAATCAGGTGATGTATCACATGATTGGTGTACGCAGAATCCTAGTGGCGTTATAAATTACGACTTCAGTATGACATCACTTTGTGTAAGTTGCCGTAACAAGAAATGACGTCAAAAAGCCATAACGAGAAATGACGTAATATTGACGTCATAAAAAGACACCCGGTTGAAGATTCTGTCGATTGCAGATCGAGGAGTACTGGTGATATCCTTTATTTCTGTCAAAATGGCGGCAGCCAATGCAGTAAAAAAATTACCACAACATTTAAAAGAACTTAGGATACATCTTTGTCAACGATCGATCAACATCAAGTCAGGGAGTAAGGTGTGTAAAATTCTTGATTTGCATAATTTTTGAGACTTGACCTTAATTGTGCTTACCTGATCCGCGAAATTTGTGGAGCTGTGCACTGTGAGTGTAAGTCACAGGCGTTCCTAGCGTTATTACAACCTATATACTAATCTATATAGGCCTATAGGCTATATAGCAAGGTGAGTCACCCTCCTAATGCGACTTGCTAACCGTATATGAAAGTTCCTCTTTTTGACCACTCGCAAATCTTAATCAACGTTAGGGCCCTAGGCCTACAATTTTTTGTATTCGACCCACATTTTACAGGAGACTCCCTTCTTTGTTTATAACCCACAGTATTTGTTAAAAAAAAAATAATGAGATGTACAAACAATGAATTTTGTACCCTTGTATTACACGACCAGTGCCTGACAATTTGCTACAAACTAAAGAAATGTCCACGATGACATCATGAAAAAGTACATCTGTATAACTTTGACAACGAACTGGGTGAAGATGACGTTATGGTGAATACCAACGAAATTCAATCCGATTGGTCGGAAGTCAAAAGAGCCTCTATTATCATTAACAATTCAAACACGAACCTTGAAATGTGTATATGATTATGAACTTAGAGAGGTCAATCATCAAATGTTGATGCAAATGCAGATGCACCACCTTCTTCCTCAAAATCCAAGAGAGAGAAAAGTAAGGCACAAGGTCAAGAGGGAAGGAAAAGTTCAACAACAAAAAAAGTGCTAGAATGACCTTGAAAGAAAGTGGTCACAACTGTACCACTGATTG
>JAIGNY010001058.1:5000-7500 GCA_020152595.1 Chiridota heheva
TGTAACTTAGCATTAGTTACGGTCAATAGGCCTACGTTAGAATACGTTCACTGTTCAGACAATACACATACGAAAGTCACAAAGGAACTGATAATTCACTGCATTAAAATGATTTAATTGAACGCGTTCTCCAAGAGGCTACGTAAATAACAACACAACTTACGCGAAGAACAAATTTAATGTAAGAATGCATATAAAATAACCCTTTTAATTTGTAATTTATTGAACACTGACAATCGCAGTCAAAGAAGAAAAGTCAATGCTTAGTCAACACAACGCAGATGTTAGCACAGTACAGATTATTCGCAACAAACCTAAGCATTTCAGACATGGGTCGTGCCATATATTGGCTCTTTTTTCAAATTCGGACTGGTGAACATATCAAAGGTACTGGATAAAGTTAGCTAGCATGTTTCCCCATAATTCCATGTACCTCTCACACTTCAGCAAACGCCGTCGTAGTTCACAAAATGAATTTGCTTGGTCACTCTGTACAAAGTGTATGGGCGAAGGAAATTGCATGATGGGTAATGGCTGCCTCCATGGCCTAAAAAAACCCTCCTTCGAAGGGTTTTACCGAGGGCTAAAAGGAGGGGTTCACCCGAACTGTATTAGCAACAAGGATAATATTAATGTTATGTGGGGTGGGAATTTTAACTTTGTTTTTGATACCGAGCTTGATAAGAGAGGGGGTAATCGTGTAACCAACTTTCACGCTAGAAGTTCCGTTCTTGACCTTATTTGAACATTTGATCTGATTGATGTTTGGAGGGAAAGAAATCCAGACTCTAGTAATTACACCTGGCATTCCACTATCGATTCTACCATTCATTGCAGGCTTGACTGGTTTTTAATTTCGAAGCACTTGTTAAACCTTATAGATAATATATTCACTCAATCTCTCTTTAGTTCTGATCATGACATTGTTGTCCTAGAATAACTTACATCTAATGATCGTGGCCCAGGTTTATGGCACTTTAACGCCACTTCACTTAAAGATAATGTGTACGTAAACCTTATTAAAGATACTATTTCCAACATTTTAGGCTGTCATTCAGATTTGAACCCATCTCTTTTGTGGGAATATATTAAAATGCAAATCCGTTCTGTCACTATTGTTTATTCTAAGCGTAAGGCACGTGAAAGATTGGTCTATGAACGTGACCTCATACGTCGTATCTTTTATTATGAACAACTTTCCTCCTTGCAGGCCACCTGTGGTAAGTGTAACATTCTTAAAAATCTTAAGACTGAGCTAGATGTAATTTACGATTACAAATTGCAAGGTATCTTTATTCGTTCCAGGGCAAGGTGGGTCGAGGCAGGGGAGAAGAACACTCGTTATTTCTTAAATCTTGAACGTAGGAATAGGGCCACTAATTCTATTACTAAACTTATTGATAATGAAGGTGCTACCATTGTTGACAGACGAAATATTTTAAAGGAGGTGGAACTTTTTTTATCGTACCCTTTACTCTGATCATTCTATTGAGGACCCTTCCAATTTATTCGCCCACTTAGAAACTCATAAATGTATTTCAAATAACGACGCCCTCACTGCAGAAGGTTTATTAACCCTATCTAAGTGTAGTGATGCACTTTTTTCTATGGCTTCAAATAAATCTCCCGGAACTGATGGCCTTTCATCAGACCTCTACCAATTTTTCTGCGAAAACGTGGGTCCTTTAGTTGTGAACTCCCTCAATTTTGCTTATAACAAAGGCCAATTGTCCCCCCTGCAAAGTCAGGCTGTTATTTCGTTAATCCCTAAAACCGGCAAAGACCTTGGCATTTTGAAAAATTGGAGACCCATTGCCCTTTTAAATATTGATCATAAAATTGCAGCTAAATGTTTATCTAGTCGTTTAAAACATATTTTACACAATTTTATAAGCCCGGAACAAACAAGATTTTTGAAAGGCAGGTACATTGGAGAAAATGTACGCTTAGTATTAGATATGATTGATCATTGTATGAATAATTCAGTACCTGGTTCTTTTATTTTCCTCGATTTTGAAAAAGCCTTTGATTCGTTAAGTCATTCCTTTGTAGATAATGGTCTTTCCTATTTTAGCTTTGGTCAAAGTTTCAGACATTGGGTTAGTACACTTTATTCTAATGCTAGTTCATGTGTAATCACCAATGGGTGTTGTACAAATTATTTCTCTATTTTGCGAGGAGTGCGACAAGGTTGTCCCCTTAGTCCCAACCTATATATCATATGTTCAGAAATCTTGTGTCTTCGTATAAAATGTAATCATAATATTAAAGGTATTGTTATAGGGGATACTAAAGTTAAAATCACCGTGCGCTGATGTTACGGTTTTATTTACAGATGGCTCTAGCTCATCGGTTGACAATGTAATTTTGTTCTAAATGATTATCAACAAATTTCTGGTCTCGTTATTAATTTTGAAAAGTCTCTACTTTTTCCTCTTGGTCATTATATTGATTCGCCCCCTGATTTCTTTCAAGACTGTATATTCAATATCTCAGACGG
>JAIGNY010001058.1:12500-35584 GCA_020152595.1 Chiridota heheva
ATAATAATAATGATACTATTAATAATATAAATAATAATAATTATAACAATAATAATAATAATAATAATAATAATAATAATAATAATAATAATAATAATAATAATAATAATAATAATAATAATAATAATAATAATAATGATAATAATAATATTGATAATAATAATAATAATATAATAATAATAATAATAATAATAATAATAATAATAAAAATATTAATGATAATAATATCAATAATAAAATATTAATAATAATAATTATAATAATAATATTACTAATAATAATGATATTAATAATAATAATTATAATTATAATAACAATAAGTATAAATATTACATTTATGATAATTATAATAATTTAATAATAATTATATTAATACAAATGAAAATAATAATACAAATACAAATTATAAATATTACAATTATAATAATTATAATAATTATAATAATTACATTTATCATAATTATAATAATAATAATAATCATAATAATAATCATAATCATATTCATAATCATAATAATCATA
The DNA here is from genome assembly GCA_020152595.1 of Chiridota heheva. Lineage (NCBI taxonomy): Eukaryota > Metazoa > Echinodermata > Holothuroidea > Apodida > Chiridotidae > Chiridota > Chiridota heheva. The sequence goes on from JAIGNY010001058.1 coordinate 13,023, forward strand.
ATAATACTATTACTGATTTTAGTACAATGTAACAACATTGGTCCCTTGCTAGTATGCCACCCCAACATGGTGCCAACGTTGCGAACCTTTCGCCTACGGAGGACCAACTGCTAACTGGGCATCTTGAAGATACCTCGATAAATTACAGCACATGTGAAATTTCAATTCATAAGTCTATAGATGTACAAAGATTTGATTTTGATATTAACGGACCAAGCATTGTTAAATTGCATGATAGAGGGAAGATATTTTCCATGATTATAGAGCTTGTTTATGAAATATGACATAGCATAGCGGACAAAGATCAAATGTCTTCACGCGTGATGTCGAGTTGATGAATGCATAATATTTTATTTGCATCTGAAATGATCCAATTCAAATGAAGTCAGTACAGGTTAAACTAACGAATATAACAGTCCGGCAGCATGCCTATTAATGGGAACATAAATGTTCCTATAAATGGGAAGATTTTGCTACTTCGAAGCCGCCATTTTGTGATATTGCCCATAATCCCTTGCTATCCTAACGTTAAAGCCTTACGTAATGTTACAAATTTCAAATTTGAAATACGTCTGGGGAAAAATATCGTTGCTTGGGGAAACCTTAAACTCCCTAAAAATACCTTCATTATTGTCATTCCTAAAACTTTTCCACTCCCATTTGATATTTTCTTATATTTGAAGTACATCTATTAGAAACTATAACAATTTATTGCAACATCTGAACAATATGGCTGCATGACTTCTGCAATATTCTCGTGTGTTATATATGTTCCTATTAATAGGCATGCTGCTCAAACTGTATAATGTAAATAGGTCTTAAAAAGAGTTTATGCATCAAAATCATTTACATAAGGATGTTGCAAATGTATTCAATCAAAATGATATATTGCTCTTTTGTTTGTTTGAACACAATCCTAAATATCCGAGGCGTTGAAATTGATAGAAAATGGATTACGACATACGAGTCTAACGGCAGTTTAAATGTAAATAATACAATTCGCCAGAGGCTTTCTAGAGACGAAAATTGTGGAAATATACTTAATGGTGAAATGTCTCCATATACTGGCGTAAGGAAGGAGATTTAAATAACAAAATAAAAATACGACTCTGCGTAATCTCTTTATGTTCGAGAGTATACGCCGCTATATGTTGTATATAACTGTTCTGTAAAATTCTAAAATATCCGGAGCGGGAGCATCAAGTAGAATGATAATAACTCTACGCCACACATCATGTTTTACTGTTATTGTAAAATCAACATCTTTAAGAGTCGCTCCCATTGTCTGATGTGAAAGGTTTCAAAGTTAGCACACTATACCTTGATGTTTACGGTGTAATCTTTGGTATCCTCGTACAGTATTATAATGTAAAAAAAAAAAATCATCTCGATTTCGAGAAGATAGGGATTTAATGATGCGAATCATAAAACCTAATCGTATATTTTGTTTGGTTTTGAATTCTACTCTCCAGTCTCATTAACCTTGATACTTTTTAAGTGGATTTTAGACAGCTGTTACCTTGTCAGTGATTATTATTAATTACCCTCAATTCAGAAACAGTCCTTAGATAATCCTTTGCTCTAAATTTCCTAAAATTAGTCATACACATGGGATCCATAAGAATAAGCTTTCTACTGGATTGTGCATAATCCACGTTTCCTGTCTGGTTCAAGGATCTCCTGATCGAGTCTTTACAGGACTGTCAGAACACACTAAAAGGAGATCTTTTAATTTTTGTAACACACAATAAAACCAAATATTATTTTCAGGACCGTAAATTAAAGAAAACCAGCGCTTTGACATCCGTGTAAATTATATTAATCTCAGATTTGATATATTGTTAATACAATAGAACCAACGCTTTAAGATAACTATGAATTACAAATCAAACCAAACGTTTTATAGTAATGTGAATGAAAACAGACCAGCGCTGTTACTTGTTTACATGAATTTAAAGTACAATAAAACTAGAGGTTTTGATGAGACTGTAAATTATGATAACCGAGAGGTTTTAAAGGGCAGAACAGTACGGTCCACGTTCTCGATCGGGAGACTGCTTGTTGGGAGATCAAGATATGAGCAGTGACCATAATTTAAACTGTTGCTGATAAGTTCAGCTCTTAATTTGTTCTGCTTTTCAAATTATGTAATTATAAAGTTGTGTACTTTACCAATGATATTGAAATCAATATTTTAGAATAATTCAGCTATACTGTTGATTAAAATGTTAAAATCTGCTCTTCAGAAACTATCAAAATGAACTTTTAAAGATTACTTTAGAATTGTTTGGTTAAAATTAGATTTACGCTGGTGAAAAAAGGAAAAAATATTTCATCGTTCTGTTGTACCAATGAAATTAGAATATTTTGCATGAATTTTTCCTACCTTTGGTTAAACCTATTTTACCGTTATGTATTTCTTGAGGGATTTGAAATTGGAACGATGCTTGTGGGTTATAATGATAAAAATGTCCCAATTGTTTTAAACATTTTCTCAAATTTCGATTGCATTTGAAGAAAGCGCCCCTTAAAACACGGACGGGATGAAACTGCCGGTGTCATTTTCATCCCGTTCGAAGGACACTCTCTCAACGAGTTGAAAATGTATTACGCAATTATTTGGCCACACAGGCAGCTGAGACAACTCGACAAAAAATGGTGCAATTTTATAAAAACTAAATAAAGAGTTCTTACTTGGATCAGTTATACCATGAAATCTGGTTTATTCATTTCATTTGATGCACAAATTGTAAAAATAGCATCATTTTCAGCAGCGTAATTCTGAATGACTATCAAAATCTTGCCGACCTATTAGCACACCGCCCCTCCCCCCCCCCTCCCTTTGACACCATTTCGATAAACAATCCTGCGGTTAACGCCATTTCTATTCATCAGTGCAATATACCCGTAAGGACCCTGTGTCTAGAGGTCAAGACTTATACATCATTACATCATTGAGCATACTTACGTAAAGCAAACACGTGCAGTGCGAAAAGTATTTTCCAAAAATAATGGTAGGCAATAGCAATTACGAGGTATTCATACACATAAACTCCTCTTTGAATATGACATTGGTTACTTATGAATATACAATAAATACACTTTACAAGTTTCTTTATGTCCAAAACTCCAAAGACATAACACATATTGATGTTATTCAATTAAAGACTCCCCCTTGTATTGCCGTTACTCGGAGAGGAAGTTTTATTGTTGGAATGCTGCTCTTGATATTTCTCAACATCGAAATGAGTTTACGTAAAAATACGAAATATAGCATCAATTTCGATGTTCAAAGGTTGAATCTTCTAACAATTTGTCCAAATAAAACAACATTTTACGTATTTCAGTCCTTTAGAGGGCAAATTTTGTTAAAACGCAAAGTGGAATAATTTGAAAATAACTGGAAATTGCAAGCCGCCACATGCGGTTACTGAAATGCCACAGGCACAGAAAATCAGGATGGCGTTCTGTTCAAGGGGCGAGATCTGTAATGGAAATAATCTGGGGTGGATCATTTGAGCATATGGGTAAGATCATTGAAGTTCTCGATCTCTGATTTTAATAGTTATGTAATAATCAGTAATGATCTTTAAGTTAGGACCAACTTAGATTAAACACTACGTATTTACGATGTTTTTAATCAATAACATAAATTACATTTTAAAACGCATTCAGTCGGTAACCCGACAAATTACACAAACAACCAGTTTAAGAGTCATATCCTAATTTGATTCGGCTTCTTTTGAATTGTTTTCTAAAAATTAGCAAAAGGATATATATATATGTATTGAATTACTGGTTTTACTAATTAATTGACGTGTTTTATTCTACAGGTTAATGAAATTGAATCAGGCAATATTTTAAAATCGCTGAAATGAAGGAATATAAAACAAATACTACATTACACTTTAGCATTACACATTGGCCTTCAGAATACCAATCTTAAACAGAACTATGTCAGGAAGTTTTCACCAACATATGGTTCTGTAGTTGCAATATTTACATAAGCCGAGTTGTATGCCCAATTTGAGTTTGCCAGGTTTAAATCTGTGGACTTTATATTCAGCTTTATATTAGTAACTATAATGTGAATGGTTATCATTTTCCTTGCAAAAGTCATTATTTTTGCGGTAAAGCTAGACAACCTTTGTTGATTGAAATCAAAGCAATACATTTTGAAGTAGAGCCATGTTCAAGTTAACGATTTTATCGAATGCTAAATTAAATGAAATATAAACAATGTGCAGATACCTCCGTGAACCGTAGATGACGTATCTGATGCTAACGATGAGATCAGCGTACCCCATGTATTTTTCGGGAAGTGATGTGCCTTTCAGTCACAAGAATGTATGAAGATAAAATACCACAAAACCTTCGTATAATAATTAACTTACTAAGTAGAGATACATATCATTATTATTATTCATATGTTTGTTCGTGGCTATCCACCCTTGATGGTAGAGAAAAGTTAAATGCTTTAGAGTGAATCTTAAGTTCAGAAATCAAATTATAACCAGCTTATTCCTGCTGCATCTGCCTACACACAGAACAGTCCGGTAGCATGCCTATTAATGCGAACCTAAATGTTCCTATTAATGGGAAGATTTTTCTACATGGAAGCCGCCATTTTGTGATATTTCCTATGATTCTTTGCAATCCCAACGTTAAAGCCTTATGCAATGTAACAATTTTTAAATTTGAAATACGTTTGGGAAAAATATCTTTGCTAGGGGAAACATAAAACTTATGACGTTGGTGCAGGCCTTATTGCATGACCTTGATGCATAACATTGGTGCATGACATTGGTGCAGAACCTTGGTGGCATGACTTCCGTGTATGACCTCGGTGCAAGACCTCTATGCATGACCTCGGTACATAGCCTCGGTGCACGACCTTGGTGCATGATCTTGTCAAATCAAGATTGGGTTACATAAATGATGTACTCTATGGTCTGCCTCATTCACACTGACCGTCTTCAACGTGTGCAGAACTGCACAGCTCGGCTTGTGACTCACATTTGTCACAACAAACATTTCTCCAGTTTTAAAGGGCTGCACTGGTTGCCAGTTCATTATAGGTCAGAGTACAATATTTTAATATACTGTACATTTATAATATTTGTTTGTTTGTTTATGTTTAACAGCACTTTAACAGTTGAAATCATGTGCCAATAGGTGTTTCATATACGAATGGATTCATGTTTTGGTACTTGGACTAATTAAGTGCAAGGCACTGAGTTCTTTGGCCCCCATTTATTTTAGCAATCAACTGCAAAAATACCTTCCAACCTAGACTCGCCTATCACAATCTAAATCTTTATTGATTATACTTCATTTTAAAACTAAACCATGCAGAAATAAGCTTTTTGACCAATCTGCTGCTGTATAGTGGAAAAATCCACCTGTGGAAGCAAAAATGTAAACACTTTTAAGAAACATGCCAAAACTATTTTGTAAATCTGTCTTTTACTGATTATAAACCTGAAAAGTATGTTATCAATAGGAAATTATACATATGGGCCACCACAGTTCCCTGATCATCAACCAGTTGTGTAGGTATACAACGATCCTGATGCTGCTTTTCATTAGGTATACAGCAAACAGCTTTGGTCCTTAAAGTGGAACACCAGCACGAACCCATAGTCCCGATGGATTGGAATGTGAAGGTAGGTGTCTAAGAGGTCTTTGGACACGGCCCAAATACCCTGAACTAGTTGCAACAGGATTGCGTTACAGGTCTCCATCTAGAACTTTGCTGGCTTGGTGAACTTAAAGCCGCTGATTCAAGATAGGTCGCCATATGCTGGGAGGTGATAATCATGGGGCAACAGTTCTGCTGCACTTTTGGGGGAAAGGATCAAGATTTCTTCTCATAGGAGCCCTTTGAGTGCTGGATCTTGTGGTGTGGGAGTCGGACAGAGGACGCCAGATGGTAAACCTCTCAGATTGTCATGAGAACCCGAGAGTCCGATATGATTTCTTCCCACACCCCTGCAAACTTCCCAAGCACCCGACAGGTACTCCCTCTTAGAGGATGCCGGGGTGTCAAACCTGTTTCCTTTTCTTCCCCAGTACAGCTGCGGCAAGTGCCCAAGCCGTGTGTGAAAGGTGCGTTTTCCTGGCTGTGACACAGCAACTTTACCTGGCCACTTTTGCAGGTTTGAGGAAGTTGCAGGTGCTGGGGAGAATGAGAGGTAACCACAAGGGCACTGAGCTGTTCTCACTATCACTTCAGATATGTCACAACACCCATCAGTGTTGTACGCCAATTGTTGAGTCAACTGTCACCAAATCCTGCGTCCAACCTAAACACAAGGCCACATACATGTTTGTTCACTGTAAATAAAACCACTCTCTTTTCAAATGCTCTCATCACCTCCAAGTACCCTCGTCTTATATCAACGATACTCCCATGACGTCACCGCTTCACCTGCCTCACATAAAATGAAAATATTCTCTCGCCCTCTTAAACTCAAATTCCAGCTAAAATCACCCATATCCAGGCTCCTGCTGTTCCACCTATACCTATCTTAAAGAAAGCAAAGGCCTATGAGCATAGTCAATGTCACATCAACCAATAATGCTTCCACCACAATGGCGACCCGTTGGATTGAAAGCAAAGAGAAACAAACTAGTGTCTACCGAGCCAACTCAAACCACCGAAGCCATCAAAACTTCTTCTGATATTGCAGTTAACACTGAACCAGCCTGTGCCCCGACCATTCCAACACAGTCAGCAAACATCAGCGACGACGGAATGCAAACAAAACATTGGGGGGCTGAAATGCAAATGGATAATGAAGCCAAAAGTGTAAGTGGCAAGAGCATAGCAAAGTCAAGTTGCCTTAACCAAATGGCAAATCTGTCTTAATCTCTAGATGTGACATTCCATAACAATCTGACCAAGAAGCCTCCATGATCAAAGACCACATCTCTACATCACCATCATGCATGGTCACAACAACCATACAAGACACAGTCATGCTCAACAACGAATGCTATCGCATCTGGAATGATTTTAAGCTTTCTGCGATGTATGAAGAAGCAAATTTATACAATACATTCGGATCATTTGTATCGTGTAATGAATTTTGTTATAAGTACTCTTTGAAAAGTAACTTCTTAGATTACTATGGACTTCTGAAAGCGGTTAAAAATTCAAAGCCTAAATTTTGACAGTAGTATATGCTATAGCCACTACATGACTGCTACACACGGTCAGACAATGCTATATTTATTAACGTTGAAACTGCTGCATTGGCTTATCATGGAAGCATAGATTAATTTCTTGTACATGCTAGAATAACTAGGCCTTTCCGTGCCTAATTGGGTGTATCTAATTAGTTTAAAAGCTGTCGAACATGCGTATAGCATTACATTGAACATTACATTAGCATTACATTCGCGCATGCGAATAATAACACTTTAGCATACCGTAGAAAAAACCTGCTTGAAGCTGGTAAACATGGTATGACAAAAACACAATATTTTGATAACACCTGAATGTCCGAAATATGTAAAATGGTCAATGTGTTTTAAGTTCTTAATATAAATTCTGGGGTTACGTTTATCAAATAATGATATGCTGCATCTCTTGCTGTATTAATTTCATCATGATTAATAAGATAGGCCTATTTTAAGTTTGAAATCAGAACACTGAAAAACAAAAAAGCTAATCAGCCTTGCGTATATGATTTAACATTTTCAAAATTGTGTTTTGACTTGGCAATATTCTTATTTTCTTGCAAAATTTGGACAAATTTTTAACGAATTGTGGTAACAAAAATGGCGGCACTTTGTTGTTTGTAATAATTTTTCTTCCTCGAGGAAGAGTGTTTACTGATGAACATTTTCAAAATAGCAGTTACCAGCGCAATCAGATGATATGCACACTAAATGTGTGCGCGTATTTCAAAGTGAGGGATTTGTGAAGTGATCAGAATGTTATTTCTTCCTTAATTTAAATGCTTTTTATGTATGTTCATCATTTCATTTGTAAATTAGTTTGAAAGATACTTTAAAGATTCCAGATGCTAATGAAATCAAAATCATAAATCGTAAGTACTTTTGTCAAATTTTGAGAAGAGTTTTCATTTTATGGTTATGTTATTTGCTGTTGTCTGAATGGTTTTCAACATTAAGAGTGTATAGTGCACTGTCTAACTCAGTACTGCATGTAGTGCCTATCGAGTGAGGTGTTTATCTCACCATGATTTTTAAGAGAGCTGAATAATAATCTGATGAACCTAATACAACCAAGTTTGATAGATGCCCGATGCAAAGGCAGGGTTGTAAATTCTTTTATAACATTATGTTAGGTTGTTATACTGGAAGTAATGTAAATAAAGCACAATAATTTCGTTTTTGATTTGCCAAGTGAAAAGTGGCACAAGATGTTTTAGCTTCCTTCTCTGCATGATCACCCACAATTCATTCTGGATACTAACAACTTAATTTATACGTCCCAATAAATTATTTCTGGCAGCGCCACTGATATCAAGGTACAGTAATGAATGGAGAGGATAGTTTCATGCAACAACATGGCAAGCGGATGCGTCAACCGGTAGCATCATAACGTGAATTCTTAACAGTCTCTGTTCATCTATTTCAATTTTACTGATTATATATTCTTCACATTTAATATATTTCAGTTTAATTAAGGTGAACTGTGCTGTCAAAGATGAAAAAGTTAAAAGGGTAGTGCAGCCATAGCAAAGATCCTGCTGACTATAAGGTTTGGACTGTACTGTGCTGTATGTCTTTCATTGTTAAATATAAAAATGATTTGTTTGAGATTAGAAAGATAAGTCTACATAGAGTACATTTCTATGCATATTTTATTAATATTAGCCATATTTTTTCAAAAATGGGTATCTGCCAGTTTCAGTAGTTTGGAATCAGGGAAACACTGTCACAATATATTGACAAAAAACAACAACTTGTAAACATTGCAGCTGCTGTCTTTTAAAAAAATAAAGAAATAGTTTAGTGATTATATTCTGCTTCTGCTCTATATGTACTTCTCTTATAAGAAGAAAAAATGCTGAAGAAAGTTGTGAATTATGTAGAACAGATGGAAATCCTGCAGACTAGTTGTGATATCGCATCCATAACTTCCCAAAATAGTCATGATCAAAATTTCGGGAAATTCTTTTACTTCTTCACACAGTCTCCAAAGTCTAAAGTTTCTGTGAATTAACAACTAGAGAAAATAAAAAGAAAAAAGTGTTTCCCCTTAATGAAAAAGTTTAATTGATTTTCTGTAATATACATGACAGTTGCAAGTGTTGATGTGGTATGCCAACCTTCTAGGATATAATTTCCCTCCAGTCAATTTGATGCAAACTTAAAACAAACTTGATAACAAACTTAATAGCTTTTAAATTTTGATATCATGAACAGAACAGGATAATTTCTGTTTGTATTTTTGTCATACAAAATAGGTAAGTTACACTACTGAACTTATTCATTTAGGAATACTCTATGGTATTTCTTCAATGTTAAATGCATGTACAGATCATCTTTCAAAACTGATCAAATCTATGCAAATATAGAGTCCCAATAGCACAACACATTTTTTTAGTATCATCTTGAACCACACAAAGAAGATATTTCTTAATTTAGGCATACATGTGATCAATTAACTGATCGTAATAAATAGGAAGATAATCACGGATATAGGCTTGCCGTATCTAATATATACTTCAGTAAAGTGGTGATTTGTTTCAGCAACCCAACCCAGACAGCATGAAATGGATGATAAATTTGGGACAATGTGGGCATGCAATGGTTAATGTTTGCCCAAAGGATGTTGGGTTTGCAAGCTAATGTTGGGCTATTGTATTAAATGATATGGTTGGCATGCTAATTTTTAGTGAGATAAACACCTCACTCAGTAGGGCACTGCTTGCAAGGCAGTACTTGCATACTGAGGGAGACAATGCATCATACACTCGTAATGTTGAAAACCACTCAGACAACAAATAACATAATCATGAATTAAAAACCTCTTTCAAACTGACAAAAAAACTTAAGAAGTATGATTTTGATTTCATTAGCATCTGGAAGCTTTAAAGTATCTTTCAAACAAAAACATCTAAATAACGGAAGAAATGACATTCTGATTACTTCGCAAAGCTCTCACTTTAGGAATCACGTACACAATTAGTGTGCGTATGGCACCTGAGTGCGCTGGCACTGCTATTTTTAAAAGGCTCTTATACAAAACGCAACTTTTCACAGTTTTCTGTATTAAACTCACGCACAAAACATAAGTGAACGTCTCAATATAGTATCATTATCATTTAAAATTAATAAAGAATTTATATGGTGCACATATTTGTACGTAAACATACATTCAATGGCGCCTTTCACAAAAAGCATGAAAACAAATTAATTTCCGTTTAGATGAGTTATTAAACTTTGTACATTCTCGCACTTCGATGGGAAGGGTATTCCATTGTTTTGGTGCACAACTGCAAACGAGCGATCACCCAGTGTTACACAGTTCGTGGATGGTACTGTATCTTTAAATTCTTTTGGCGATTTGATCGTAGGGTATATTGGTTAGTGTTTGTATTGTTGAACATTTTTTGGAGGTATGTAGGTGCATGGCCATTGACACATTTGAAAGCTAAGCAGAGAACTTTGAAAATTACATGCCATTTTATTGGAAGCCAATGAAGCTCTTTAAGTGCTTCCGTGGCACTATCTTGTCGCTTGCGCAATAAAATCAGTTTTGCGGTCTGATTCTGGATTCTCTGTAATGGGTATATTGAGCTGGCAGGAAGTCTATTGAGGATTGCATTTGCATAGTCCAGTTGGGATGTGACCAATGAGATTACAATTTGTTCGGCAGCTGTTTTAGATAAGTGCTTATGTATCTTCCTGATGTTGTGAAGATAAAAAGAGGCTATTCTACACTTTTTTGCAACAAAGATTTCATGGTCAAGGTCTCATCCAGTGGCACACCAAGATATTCAATTTCATCTTGTAGCTTTATTTCTGAGTTATCAACAGTAATGCTTGTAGTCATGCACTTTTTCCGCTGAATTTTATTTCCGAACATTATGCATTCTGTTTTATCATTGTTCATTTTTAGACGATTTCTTGTCATCCATTCTGTGACTTCACAAAGACATTCCTTAAGTTTTGATATGCAGGCATGTTCATTTGGCCTTGAGTCTGCTTGAAAACTGTCATACAGGGGACGGTCATCAGCATATCCCAAGATGTTTGTTTGGTAGTTGATTATGTAGTTGATTATCTCAGCCTGAAGTGTGCTGGTATATATCTTGTAGAAAACTGGTCCAGCTCAAAATATCATTCTGCTCAGTGTTACCTTATTATTATATATTTCCTTTAAAAGCTGGAATTCTAATAGAAAGAACTTTTGCAACTAAATTAATTTCTTTTTATACCTACCAACCAACCAATTGTGTGTTTCTTTAGCTTAATTTTTACTTTGTACATAACAGCCGATCATACATTTCTCTTCTTTTCTTTTTTGCCAGTGGACTGATACTGGTTTGCTTGTTGGGTGCTTTTTGATGTGCCCTCTTTTGCTAGCTGCAGTCGGTCTGGCAGTGGACCGTGTGCATACGTCATTGCAGTGATCTAGACTGACCTAGATTTTGAACATTTCAAAGGTCATTGTAAACTTACAGGAGTGCAGGACATATGCAAGAAACAAAAGCTTGCAAAATGGACACAAAATGTACAGCAAGTACCCAGCTTTTCATATCATTTAGGCCTAAACAAAATTCTTCACAATTCGTCATTAAGCCTAGCCTACAGAGCAAACAATATAAGCCACACTCGAAATAGCAACCATAGCCTATGGGTGCTAAGTGTAAGATAGCATGGGAAAAACCTCACATTTTGTTGATTTCTCTCTTTAAAACATCTTGCATCCATGGTCATGAAAGTCTTAAAAATGTCATGATGAATTTCTTTCAAATTTATTTCCTGCAAATTTAAAACAAATTCTTCTGTTTGGCCTGTAGCCAGCATGGGGAAACTGTGCCACCCACACTCACCCGTACTCTTTTGACATAAATACACTTTGGGATTATCTATCATCTGAGCGGTGTTAAACACGGCCATATCTTCGTTTCCACCGTCCTAAAAAGTGTTCCAAGTTCTTTCAGGCAAGATTCACATTCTCTCAGGTAGAAAAACAGTAAGATAATGGTAAAATATACAAGCAAAATTAGTTAATACTTTGCCAGGTTTTGTATTTAAAAAAAGCAAAACAGCTCACATATTTTTCTTTTAAAGAAATAATAATAATAATAAGCTGTACGGGATTGTTGATGATGCTCGGGATTCTTCACTTTTGCAAACTGATCTAAATAACTTAGTTTCTTGGTCCCAAACATGGCAGATGTCTTTCACTGTTGATAAGAAACTGTTGATAAGTTTTTCATTTTTGTCAAAACAGTTTGGCTTTTGGTTGTCTTGAGCAAAAAAGGGGTCTAGGTGTTGTCATTACTAGCAATCTGAAGCCTTCTAACCAGTGTGCTTTAGCAGCTGCAAGGGAAAATAGGATGTTTGGTGTTATTGTAAAAAAAAAATATTTTCTTGGTAGAGAGTTTGTTCTTAATTTGTATAAGCAGTTAGTCAGGCCTCACCATGATAAGTTCATTTTGGAGCAGGTTCAGCAAAGAGCCACTAGGCTTATTCCTGAAGTAAGGAAAATCTCTTATGATTCTAGGTTGCAAATTCTTGGTTTGACCACACCCGAGTTGAGACAAGTGCGTGGCGATATGATTCAGGTTTTTAAATTCCTATCTGGTAGTGATGATTTGACTTCCTGTTATTTCTTGCATGTTTCAACAAATCCTCATGTGACACGTGGTAACTGTTTGAAGTTAACCATAGAGTTCTCACGGATAGATATTCAGTGTTTTAGTTTTACATAAAGAGTTGTTAATGAGTGGAATGGTTTGCCTGAGTGGGTATTTAGCTCTAATTCTGTTCACAATTTCAAGGTCAACAAAGTTCTTTACTAACTCTGGACGTCTTTGATTTTTTTTGTGGGGGTGGTGGTATTAGATTGGGCTTTTTATGGGGTGACTAACCCTTCATAGCCTGTTATCTTGTTATGTTAGGTACTTTGTGGGTGGCAACGACTGTACACTGAATAGGTATTCGTATTATCAAGTACTCATCGTATAATTGATATACGTATAGGAGAATGTGAAAACAAAACTTGACTATGAAAAAGAGTAGGTACATGTATCAGTGACTACAATAGTTCAAATACCCCTCAGAGCCACCATGGCAATGAGCATTAGTCCCTTTACAAAATATTTGAATAAATTGTGAAATAAGTAAAGGCGTATCAACATTCAACAGAATACTATTTATGCTACAGTACATCTGTTATGGCTGGCATCTCTGGTAATTCTCATTTATGCAACAGTACATATGTTATGGCCGGCATCTCTAGTGAGTCTCATTGATGCTACAGTACATCTGTTATGGCTAGCATCTCTGGTGATTCTCGTTGATGCTACAGTACATCTGTTATGGCTGACATCTCTGGTGAGTCTCATTGATACTACAGTACATCTGTTATGGCTGGCATCTCTGGTGATTCTCATTGATGCTACAGCACATCTGTTATGGCTGGCATCTCTGGTGATTCTCATTTATGCTACAGTGCATCTCTTATGGCTGGCATCTCTGGTGATTATCATTGATGCTACAGTACATCTGTTATGGCTGGCATCTCTGGTGATTCTCATTGATGCTACAGCACATCTGTTATGGCTGGCATCTCTGGTGATTCTCATTGATGCTACAGCACATCTGTTATGGCTGGCATCTCTGGTGATTCTCATTGATGCTACAGTACATCTGTTATGGCTAGCATCTCTGGTGATTCTCATTGATGCTACAGTACATTTGTCAATGCTGGAATCTCTAGTGAGTCTCATTGATGCTACAGTACATCTGTTATGGCTGGCATCTCTGGTGATTTTCATTGATGCTACAGTACATATGTTAATGCTGGCATCTCTGGTGATTCTCATTTATGCTACCGTACATCTCTTATGGCTGGCATCTCTGGTGATTCTCATTGATGCTACAGTACATCTGTTAATGCTGGCATCTCTGGTGATTCTCATTTATGCTACAGTACATCTGTTATGGCTGGCATCTCTGGTAATTCTCATTGATGCTACAGTACATCTGTTTCCTGTATCATTGTACAATTCTTGCATTAATAAAGGAACCTTTTTCATTAAATTAAACATGAGTTTGAGAGGAACTTGAATAAAAGTTATATTTAGGTACAATATTTAAATACCTACTGTACTTGTAGCTTGATTCAGAAGGGGCATGGTGTCACTGACCAAAAGGGGCATTTTAAGGTATCAAGGGAATTTTAAGGTATCAAGGGCACTTTTGAGGGCAGGTTGGGGTGCACTTGAAATATGGATAAGGTCCGACTAATCACAAGTATAGTCCCTGCATCTTTTTAAAACTGAATTGTAATCATCTTGAAAAGAAGGCAAAGTAGTTCTGAGTAGCATGTTTTAGTGAACAAAATGTACAGTGCAAAGTGAGAATGGGCAGCGTGGATGCAGCCATGGGCAGGGTGGATATATTACCACACTGGAAAAGTGAAACTACTGTAGGGGCCTGCAATATTGGAATCATTTTATGGTACATGTTTGTTTTTATAGGCATCTATTCCAAGTTCTTGTGACTCGTGTCATTAAGTATACACTATCTGCAATTTGTTTGTTGTGTTTCTTGTTATTCAATAGAAAACCAAACCAACTTGACCAAGAAGCAAATCTATAGATGGATGTGGCAACAATGAAACCAATTGGACCCTGGAAGTTTTGCCTTAAACTCAAGGAGTTGAAGAAGTAAGAGCTCCATATTTGACTTAAGGCATTCAAATCTAAGATACAGCACAGTACTAACCTGTGTTATTTGTGCTTCAAGTGCAGACAAGTGTAGAGTTGTTATTCATAAAAATTCAAAAGACTTATGACATCAAAGGAGCACTCATGTCAATGTGTATGGTCAGTAGTTTTCTCCCTTTTAGACATGATAACATAATGCATGCATTTAAAAAAGTGTATATATTGCGAGGCATCTGCAGTCATTGTGAAAGGTTATTAAAACAAATCGCTACACCCTTTGAAAAAAGTCACATATCCCCAGGTATTTTTCTAAGCGAATAATATTGATGTGGGAACAAATGGGTTTCCGAATAATTGCTGCTTACTTTGATTTTTTGCAAATAATATTTGCTATGATTGTCTGTGCTGCTTTTCCTATCAGTTTTGCTTGTCGTGCATGGTTATGTATGTATGTATGTATGTATGTATGTATGTATGTATGTATGTATGTATGTATGTATGTATGTGTGTATGTATGTATGTATGTGTGTATGTATGTATGTATGTATGTATGTATGTATGTATGTATGTATGTATGTATGTATGTATGTATGTATGTATGTATATATGTATGTATGTGTGTATGTATGTATGTATGTATGTATGTATGTATGTATGTATGTATGTATGTATGTATGTATGTATGTATGTATGTATGTATGTATGTATGTATGTATGTATGTATGTATGTATGTATGTGTGTGTATGTATGTATGTATGTATGTATGTATGTATGCATGCATGTATGTATGTATGTATGTATGTATGTATGCATGTATGTATGTATGTACGCATGTTTGTATGGGTGTGGGTATGTATGTGTGTGTTACGCCTAACCTGTAAACATGATATATCAAGATTGGTATATTGGATTCATGTCATATGTGGTACACAGATAGCCCATGATCCGAAAATGTACCCTGTTGTGTTTGGTGCTGATGTCGTGCATATCAATGAGTGGGCGGGGCTTAATATAAAAGAAAGTGAAATGCTCATATTTCAACAAGTGTTTGTCTGTTTTGTTTCATATTTGGTGTAATACTGCATAGCTAGTGATTTGACTCATCAGGTAATATTTACATGTAAATGTACTGATTGTTTTTTGGTCGATTTGACAGCTTGTAAAACGGGCCTTGATTGAGTGTGATATAAAGCCTTACATTATGACCTATTGTTAGTTTCACTGTTTACTGCTGCAGATTAGCAGTGCATTTCACAAGTTACTCACTTTTTGGCAAAATCAAAGTGCAAAATATCCCCATTCATACATATAGCTGAATACAGCACATTTGTGATTCTCACATTCAAAACGGATTTTTTCTTAATTTTTCTTAATTTGAAGGCTTAAAACTTCAATCACTTAGGGAATTTATTGTATCGCAATTTTGTTAGGCAAGGTAGGAAAATCAATTGCCAAACGATGCGAACCTGAACAAATTGCTCCCTGGTTATGAAAACAGGCTTATTAGTATGCACACACAACCCCTACCCCCATGCCCCCTTCCAAAAAAAAAAATCATGCTCATTTAATCCTCCACCCTGTGCCACGTTACCGGAATTGTATATCATGCATGTTAATCATTTTACAAAAAAGTCTATTGTTATGCAAATAACCTACTTAAAATGATCACTACACCTCACCATTTGGTGTGAACAATGCTCTTCATATATATGATCATTTGTTTAAGCAAAATCACTACACCCACTTTAATTTAAGAGATATCATAGCTACAAATATTTTCAGTGTTATGCATATAAACTAATAAGTATGGATACCTATCCCACAATCATGCTCTACTGCATGGTTAATTGCATAGTTAATACGCTCAGCCCTCTTGAAACAATTACTACTTTCAAAGATTTACTTAAAGCAACTTGGCCGAACCTGCACGTAATGACATTTGAGACTGTTCTTGGTAGTGCACTACCAGGTTTTAATGCATACTGGGATTTAATGCACTGGCCATGAAAATGCAAATACTGAACAGCAATTTTATATTAGATAATAATCCATTTTTTGTTTAAATTTATGAGTAGAACTGTTTTTGAATTGTGAAAATAGCAAATTTGCCTTTGAGCATCATAACTTCTTAAAGTTTGAAGATTTTTTTTAACATACGCAAATTTAAAATGCATGATGTATGATCAGGCAGAGGGCTTGAAATTTGTATGCATGCAATAAAGGGGATCTTTCACATCATGCAGGGAAATGTTAATTATACTGATGCTCTTTGCTTTTTGTACTCTTATTGTTGAGGGTGGGAGGGGGTGGGGTGGAGGAACTTTAACACCCTGCAGAGTTGAGCATTCTTGTTGAAACTGGTACTGTTTGCTCTTTTTTTATTCTCAATGTTCTTGGCTGCTCTTTTAGTCTCACAAGTCTGTGAAGCAGGATGAAAAGACATAGACAGGGATTGTTGTGTCGTTGATGGCGTCATCATGGCCATAGTTGTTTTTGGCATCCATAAATGTTTAACCTGAGCATTCCTGTAACTTGGCCCAGGGGTAGAGGATGTTGGTTCTGTTCCAATGAGCATGGTTGGGGGGTGGTGGACATAATAATTAGTTTATAAGCATAAGACTGAAAATATTTGTATCTATGATATCTCTTAAATACTTTTTGGTTCTGATGCAATAGCATCAGAAACTTATGCGGTCATGATGGCGTTTGTCTGTATGTATGTGTGGGGGTGTATGTGACGGGCAGCTCGTAAACACTATATTTCAAAAAGGATGCAGTGGATTCATGTCATGTGGTATACATACAGCTCATGGTCAGTTGATGTGCCCTGTTGTTTTTGGTGGTGATGTCATGCATATTAATGCGTAGGTGGGGTTAATGTAAAATGCTTATATCCTTACAACTGCATATCTGTTTTGTTTCATATTTGGTATAATTATGATGTTAGTGTTTACATGTTCATGGTGTAAAAACATTGAATTTCATTAATATACAAAGTGTGCAGGGCTTAATATGATTTTGCTGAAAAGAGCTTGTAATCACAATATCCAAAGAACGATCGAATGGATTCAAGTCATATGTGATACATAGATAGCCCAAGGTCTATGAATGTGCCTTATTGATTTTGGTGGTGGTACTGTGCATTTTATTGACTAAGCGGGGCTTAACGTAAAAGATTTCAAATCTGATACATGAGTAACTCATGTATGTTTTGCATCATACTTGCTATGATAATGTTGGTAATTATTGTGCACATGCTAGTGTTGTCAATAGGTACTTATATCTTACTGGTCTGCATTGTGTGGTTGTGGCTTTTGAATACAAATTCTGGAACAAATATTTTATGATATGGAGTGACATGACAATTAATATGAAACTAATTGCAAATCAATCAGCGTATGAAAAAAGCATCGGAACCACAAAACCTTTTGGTACTGGTTCACTTTTCATTTCACTGTGTGTGTGCATATAGGACCAGCCTTCAATACCACAGTGCAAAATGTGTGTATATGAGAGCAAGGGGATTTAAACCATTTTGATGGTTCTTACTTAATGGATTACGTCAGAATCAGTAACCCTTCAAACAATCTGATACATGATTTGAAAACAAAGGATTTATGTGAAAAAAGAAAGAGAGGCATGGTACCTATAATACTTATTCTGACTTTATAACAAAAATTATTATTCATCACTGTATTGTTTATTACAGATGAAGCAATGAGGAGTTTCCCCAACATGAAAGTCATGGGAAAAAAATGGTCATCAAACAAGCCAAAATCATGGTAAAAGAGAAATTTCCTTGATTTTACTTTGTCATAGTTAGTTTGACTAAATTAATTAAATGTATAATGCACTTCTTAATTGTGTGACTCACCCCTACACCCTCGGACAAGGTAAGTCATTACAACAAAGTGGGTGGACAAAACATGTACATTGACACACCCCTCAGTCACTTTAATAGGTGACTGACAATTTTTTGTGAAAAAACTTGCCCCAAATCAATCACCTCTGTACAAAGTCAATGGGTCTGAAGTAAATTGATCCACCCTAGAGTCAATCTGGTGACTGACAATTTGGTACAATGACGCACTTGTGAGTCACTTGCAAATGTCAATGACTCACCTTTGACTGACATTGCTCGGGGTAGTAGGAGTGAGTCATACAACTGACAAGTGCATAATATCCTAATTCTGGAGAGCTGATCATATGGTTCCTGTAAACTTGACATAGACCCTGTTTATATTACTCTACCAGGGGTTTGAAAAATGCGAGCTTAATTTTCATAACTTTTTTTTATTCAAATGCATCTTTGACAACTTTCCATTCATTTTCTTTCATTATAAGTTTAGTTTGAATGGAAGTGAAGATATTGATCACTTGAGTAATGAAAACCAAATTAGGGAAAATTGGACAAAAATATGCAAAATAAGCAATTTTTGGCTAAATTTGGTCAACAAATACAGACCTCCAAGGTGTAGTGGTTAGTGCTTTGTCCTCTCACCCGCACGTCCCAGCTTCGAATCCTGGTGGGTCTGCAACCAGTGAGTTCACAACTGGTTATCAAAGGCCGTGGCCGTCTTGATATAATGTCTAGCACTGGATGCTTTCAGGACGTTAAACCTTGCTATACTATGCCAAATGGGTCAATCTTTTCACGAGTATAATTTCTTGTGAATTTTGAAAACAGATATTTGTGTTACATATTTAGATTCTTTATTAAATTTCCTTTCCCAATGATGCTAATCTACGATTTTTAAAAAGAAAGGAAAGATGAAAAATACTAACAATGATTTTAGTCAAATGACCCCTGAAAACCTCAGCAGAAAAACTATAGTGCAGTAGTCTCAACAGCTCAACAGGACCCGAACCTGGTGTGCTCGCGTGCTAGTCGCATTCACATCCACTACAGTGCGTATTCATTCAAAATGCTGTGGTGAAATGTTAATTCTTATAGCAGTGGATCCAAATAGAGGGGTGTGCTTTTTTTTATATATCAAACGAAAGAAAAGTGCAAGCAGTTTCGAACGGCAATTCAAAGAAGCATTTACGGTTTTGGTACACAATTTTTTGAAAGAATAAGGGTCAAAAATGGCAAAAAATCATGAAATTTTGAAGAAATTTCTCTAGAACAAAAGATTGCAGGTAGGGATTTTAAAAATTAGACCACAAATCAATACTATCATGTCTTAAGTCTTGTGTTTTATATTTTGAAGCAAAAATGTGATCTTAAAGTCATTTTTATGCTACTTTTTCTCAAAAAGCTGTGATATGACTCCTATAAAAATAAAGTTAATTTAACTTTGTGAAAGAAATATTTGAGTACTTTAAAATGATACTACGAATACCCCTGTAGGATTTTGGTAAGGTCCTTATTCTATTTTAGGAAAAAGGTGGTTTGAAAACTATGATAATATTGCTGCGTGGTAGAGTAAGGGGCAAGGGCATGTACAATAGGTGTACATTTTGTTGTTTGGTGGGGTGTTGGTATGCAGCCTTGTAGTGGGGTTACTAGTAGTATCTACACAGATAGCACAGTGGAATGTTAACATTTGAAGCAACCTCATTATGCTACAAATTCTCATCCGCAAAACATAATGATAAGTTTGCAAAATTTTAAGCAACATTTAAACGCTGTGCATTTTGGACGCTTAACAAATATAAAATCCAAGTTTTTATTTGTGGCAGTAACTGAAGAAAAACCTTTTGTGCACACAATCCTGAATTGTAATTGTATGTGGAGTGAGGTAAATAGGTAATCACTTCTTAAACTAAGTTGATGGTATGGATGCCAATAGAGGGATTTTATCACATGACTTCTACTCAACTGGACTCCATTTTGCAGGGCAGCGGCGTCATTGTGTTTCACCCGTCTTCACACAGCTCAGTCACATCACATGTACAACAAACATACTACAAGCTAACCTACCAGTACCAGTTCAGCAAATTTTACTAATTGCAGTTTTTTGTTCGCTGCTGACGTTACTTCATATTTTTCTTAAATTTTATATATTCACCGTGTATACGAAGAGTAACTCTAATGTTAACGCCAGCTGATTGTTCATTATACTCAGACAAAGCCTACGTACATGATATAAAGTGCTCACTGCAAATCCTAGTGTGATTCGTAGGTTGAAAGTCGTCGCGTCGTACAGCAGAAACCCACTGTGAACGTCGATCAGGATCAGTTGGAAATAAAGAAAATGTGTTTTGTTTTATTCCCCGCACACATATATTAATGCAACCAATGGCACAGCAAGATTGCGGCAATCGTCTTACGAAAATAATCTTATATAACAACATGCAAACGTATGTAGGTCTAGTTAAGTGTACAGCAGATGACAGTGTATCTGCCCGACAAATTGGCGATGTAAACAAAGTCATGTTGTTGTTTTTGACCTTATGACGTCAGCTGAAATACTCTTATAGCTGGTGTTTTACTCTTAATTGGATGTTTTGAAATGTGATGATGAATTTTAAGCTTTTTTTAGATCTATAGCACTTGTGCACATAATGTTCAAAATATTCCACATGAAATTTCATTTCTTTCATAGCAAGTAAATTCAAACCCAATTTCCTTCCTTCCATGCAGAGGAGAGAGTTCCCGTTGTGAGCGTCATTATTGAGGAAGGAGCGTATGCAATAAGAACAGTACTGTCCATCACTAGCCATCTTAGAATTCCAGTGGTTGTGTTTGACGGGACAGGAATGGCAGCCGACATTATTGCCTTTGTTTATAAGTACTCTGATGATGATGGGTATCTTATTGCCATAATATTTTTAGGCAGATATGCCATTAGTGAATCATTTTTAGCTCAACGAGGTTATAAAGTGGGACGAATCTGTTAAATTGTGTCGCCCATCTTTGCAATGTATTTAGTCAGAAGGTTTTGGCCAGAAATTTGTGAAATTTGACAGGATTGAAGAGCATGAAAATCTACACACAGAGTTTATTCGGTTTTTCATGTACTGTTGGCACACCTGAAATAGAGCAGTTCTAATTTTCATCATTTTCATGAAAATCTGCAGTCTAAACTGGAAAATATGTGCTGATGCGTAAATAATTATTTCCATGAATACAAAGACTGCGTGCAGCATAGTAGCGGTGAATTATAATATGACACCATTCTTGATAAGAAGTTGATCGAACCAACAAGTCTTCGTGCATAAGAAATTTGGTAATACCGTATTGCCACTTCTCATTTGCAAGAATTACATTGGTTAAAAAGGGTTACAAGAAAAACGGCATATTCCTCCTCCCTCCCCCACACCCACCCCGTTAATAATCGGTGCTACCAGAGCCCCGGGAAAACCCAAATTCACATGAGTATAAATATTTTTGATAGGGGAGGGGGGGGGGAGGAGGCAACACAAGATTAATGACCATAACAAAATCGAGAATAGCCACAGGGGCAAAAACCTCCAGCTAAACCCATGCTTTACATTGGTGAAAATGGTAGAAATTGGACAAAGAATGTCTTAATTCTTTGTCCTTAACATATTTGAAGATATAAGGGATCCCAAATATTAGTTTTCCCGGGCCTCACTATTCTTTCGGCGACCCTGGTAGGCCTAATAATGATGCCTTTTCAATGTAAAAGGATGAAACTGATTTATATCGGACCGAAAGTGTGGGGGGGCAGGGCAGCAATGGCTTAGCCAGCATTAGAAAATTACGG
>JAIGNY010001059.1:0-15000 GCA_020152595.1 Chiridota heheva
TTGGCACAGGTGGAATGGCATGTGGGAGAGGTGGGATGGCACTTGGTATGATCTGAGGGTACAAAAGGGATGGCATGTGGATATCTTGTTATGAGTATATGGAACAGGGTGGCAAGTCATATGGTGGGGATGTCACCTTGATTGCAGACCTGTGATGACATATCGGTTATGTTGTTGTGGAATGGCATATGGATTTTCATATATGTTTTCCGGTCAGGAGGGAAGAAATATGGTATGGCATGTGGAACAGAGGTCGGATGGCAGATGTGACAAAGGCTGAAAAGCATGTATTATTAGTGGCAAGGGGATTTATCATTTTCAATGTCACAGTTGGTGTGTCATTGACAATACAGGGTAAAAAAAAAAATCAATTTTAAGCAAGTAAAATTACAATGTATTCTCATGCGTAAAAATAACACTCAATTTGTTTTGATGACAATGTAAGGTAGAAGAAATTTGGTAAATAATTAAAGCCCATCACCTACCTCCTCACAATGATGCTTCTCATCTTGCCTCAAAATTTGGCGAGTTCTTTGTTGCAAAATTGCCAAATTAGACATAGGCTGGATAGAGAGGTTGTGATGCACCCTTTGAGTTCTGGAGAAATGTTCCCATATGGACTTCATTCAGCTCTTGACAGAGGAGGATGTACAAAATCTGATACTAAAAGCAAAATCTACTCAGCATCCTCGACCCACTACCCACTTAGTTATTAAAAGGAGAATATCAATGTTTTCCTTCAACTCTTACTAAACTGGTTAATCTTTCTTTTGCAACAAGGAAATTCCTAAGCAATGGAAAAGCGTGAAATAAAACCATTACTACAAGAAAAAAACAAAGGGCTTGATGTAACATATAATAACTATGAAGCCAGTAAGCAATCTTAGTTTTTGTCTACAAAATAGTTGGCGTGCTGTTGTTGAACAAATGATTAAGCATAGTCAGCAGCATGATCAGATACCTTCCTGTCAATCAGGGTTTCGCCCATTCCATACACAGAAACTGCTTTAGCTAAAATTCAGTCAGACATACTGTTGCAACTAGACAAACAAAAATGTGTCATTCTAGTACTTTGACCTGCGGGCATTCGACACAATTGATCATGGTATGCTTCTCAAAACCTTTAAATAAGCGTTTTGGCATTGATGGAACCATCTTAGATTGGTTTGAATCCTATTTAGTTCGAATACAAAAATCCTTATCAGCAATGCTGAATCAAGGCATTTGATGTAGAATTTGTGTGCCTCAGGCTCTTGTTGTGGACCTCTTATTCACATGGTATGCATCTTTATTTTTGATGCTTTGATAGCCCGTTTCTCCCAGTATTCATGGTTATGCTGATGACCACAGCTTTATACATGTCGTTCAATGCTAATGATCCATCAAATGTGATCTCAGTCATAGCTGAAATTGAAGGTTGTTTGAAAATAGTGAAAGATTGATGATTTACAACAAATTAAAAATGAATGATTCAAAAAGTGAAGTCATTATTTTTGGATCCAATTACTAACTAAAAATTAATATTACAGATGTTATATATTGGTAATGATATAAATTAATTTCCACTGTCAAATATTTGGGCGCTATTATCTTCATATGACAATGGCTGACTGATGTCAATCAAGCAAATGCAAAACAGCATTTTACCATTTATTTAACATTAGTGCATGAAGTTTCTGGACAGAAGCTCTGCAATATCACTTGTAAATGTACTTGTGCATAGCTGCATGTTATTGCAATATCCTTCCTTGCAGGGGGTGCCAGGTGTTACAGTGAAAAAGTTGCAGCGTGTTCAGAATTATGCTGCAAGGCTCGTCACAAGAAGCAAACTGTTCACTCCATCACTTTTATCTACTGCAAAATCTTCATTGGCTACCTGTCTCATATAAATTAAATTTAAAATTTTAATACTCATTTAAATCCCTTCAGCAACATGGCCCCATTATATCTGGACCGAAATGTTTCAATATAAACAAACTAGTTACACTTCGCTCTCAAAACCAATTCTATCCTCTTTTATGTTCCTGTAAAAGTAAACTTACATATGGCGACGCCTGCAAATATTTGGCCCAAACTTTGGAATGATTCTAATTTTCAATCAAATCTGCTCCATCCCCTTAAACAATTCCATACCTTGCTTAAGACTACTTATTTAATTTGTGCTTTCAAGTCCTCTTCATAATTTTCTTGTTCTTTTGTTTTCTTTATATTTCATACTTATCTTGTATTTACACATTTATGTTTATTTTCTTTATATGCATATTTTGTAAGCGCATTAGAATAAGTTATTTAGATAATGCAACAGCTATAAGTGTAATAAACTTAAACTTTAAACTTAAAGCAATCTAATCTAATACAAAATATTGCACTTAAGGTAGATTCACTTCATTTTTCTTTATATTAATAGAACAAAATATTTTAAACAGAACATGCCTACTGTTACATATTTAAGATCTTTTGTTGGTTTCATACATTTGAATACATACAAATATATATTATCAATTCATTCACATCTTTTTATTTGTTGACTCATGAAATTATGAACAGTACAACACATATAACTAATTGTTTCATTCACAATGCAAGGCGGAAAGATATAATTTTAACCAAGTAATAATCTAATGTGTAAATTAGAGCACTTAGGTCGACAGTATAATCATTCTTATGTTAATAATTTTTCTTTGTTGAATTAGCCTTCTGTAACGTATTTCAATTATTCTTTTTTCTGTTGGTTCATGCTTTGAATAGATACAATGTATTTGATAAACTATTTCATTGACAATGCAGGCAGAAAGATAGCATGTTAACCAAAATAAAATACAGTAGAGTCAGCTGCGTAAAAAATAGTACTTCAATCAACACGCTCATTTTTTTCATAGTGATTAGTTTCTTTACTAAATCAAGAACTGATCTGCATTAAGATTATCTTACATCTTTTTTATTTGTTGACTTATGAAATTATGAACAGATACAAAACATATAACTAACTGTTTCATTCACAATGCAAGGCGGAAAGATACAATTTTAGCCAAGTAATAATCTGATGCGTAAAAAAAACCCACTTAGGTCAACAGTATAATCATTTAAATATTGATTGAAAATAAAAGCTTTAAAAATGAATTTGCTTCCTAAAAATTACCATAAGTCCTCTTTTATGTGTCGGTGGATGATGCTGTGAATAAATGTTGCATTTAGTTAATAGCTTCATTGAAAATGCAGGGCAGAAAGATAACATTATAACCAAATAAATTGCATAAGATTAATTACATAAGATAAAAACAGAAAATGAGTCACAAATGAGGCGCGTCAATAAAACAAATTGAACCTAATAACGCATTAGCCTTTTGTAACGTATTTCAAATATTCTATTTTTTGTTGGTTCATGCTGTAAATAAATACGATGCATTTGATAAATTATTTCATTGACAATGCAGGCAGAAAGATAGCACTCTAACGATAATAAAATACAGTAGAGTCAGCTACGCAAAAAATAACACTTCGGTCAACACGCTCATTAATCTCATATTGATTAATTTCTTAACTAAATCAAGAACTGATCTGCATTAATATTATCTTACATCTTTTTTTATTTGATGACTCATGAAATTATGAACAGATACAACACATATGACTAACTGTTCCATTCACAATGCAAGGCGGAAAGATACAATTTTAACCAAGTAATAATCTGATGCGTAAAAAAGAGCACTTAGGTCGACAGTATAATCATTTTTATGTTAATAAATTTTCTTTTTTAAATTAGCCTTCTGTAACCTATTTTAATTATTCCTTTTCTGTTGGTTCATGCTTTGAATAAATACGATGCATTTGATAAACTATTTCATTG
This sequence comes from Chiridota heheva, assembly GCA_020152595.1. Taxonomy (NCBI): domain Eukaryota; kingdom Metazoa; phylum Echinodermata; class Holothuroidea; order Apodida; family Chiridotidae; genus Chiridota; species Chiridota heheva. Next base: position 3,848 of record JAIGNY010001059.1, read on the forward strand.
ACAATGCAGGCAGAAAGATAGCATTTTAACCAAATTAAAATACAGTAGAGTCAGCTGCGTAAAAAACAGCCTTTCAATCGACACGCTCATTAATCTCATAGTGATTAGTTTCTTTACTAAATCAAGAACTGATCTGCATTAGGATTACCTTACATCTTTTTTATTTGTTGACTCATGAAATTATGAACAGATACAACACATATAACTAATTGTTTCATTCACAATGCAAGGCGGAAAGATACAATCTTAACCAAGTAATAATCTGATGCGTAAAAAAGAACACTTAGGTCGACAGTATAATCATTTTTCTATTGATTAAAGATAAAAGCTTTAAAAATGAATTTGCTTTCTAAAAATTACCATAAATCCTCTTTATATGTCAATTGATGATGCTGTGAATAAATGCTGCATTTAGTTATTTGCTTCATTGAAAATGCAGGGCAAAAAGATAACATTATAACCAAATTAATAATTACATAAGATTCTTATGCGTAAAAAGAGCATTTCGGTCGACACTCTTATCAGTCTCATATTGATTAGTTTCTTTACTAAATCAAGAACTGATCTGCATTAAGATTATCTTACATCTTTCTTTATTTGTTGACTCAAGAAATTATAAAGAGATACAACACATATAATCAACTGTTTCATTCACAGTGCAAGACAAAAAGATACAATTTTAACCAAGTAATAATTTGATGCGTAAAAAAGAGCACTTAGGTCGACAGTATAATCATTTTCATGGTAATTAAAAAAGTTAAAAAAAATTAGCCTTCTGTAACGTATTTCAAATATTTCTTTTTCTGTTAGCTCATGCTGTGAATAAATACAATGCATTTGATAAACTATTTCATTGACAATGCAGGCAGAAAGATAGCATTTGAACCAAATTAAAATACAGTAGACTCAGCTGCGCAAAAAATAGCACTTCGGTCGACACGCTCATTAATCTCTTATTGATTATTTTTGCAAAAAATCAATCGGCTTAAAAATTATCTTACAATTTCTGTATTTGTTGATTCGTGATATTAAAAAAAAAAAGAAATACAACACGTATATTTAATGTTTTATTGACGATGTCGTGCCGAAAGATACAATTTTAACAAAGTAAATTAGACACTAATCTCATGGTTAAAATAGAACTAAGATCGAAAAGCGTACCATTTTCATATTGATAAATTTCGTTCCTAAAACAAATATTTGTCTGCTAAAATATTTTTTTAGATATTCTTTATTTCCTCGTTTATGATATAAAACACATAACTAATTGTTTCATTGATAATGTTAAGGCAGAAAGATACAATTTTAGATAATTAAATTAAAATATAAGCTAATGCGTTGAAAATAGCACTAACGTCGACAGTCTCATCATTCTAATATTACTACAAGAAAAAACATATTTCAAACAGAATATGTTTTCTAAAAAATTATCTTAGCACTTCTTTGTTTGTTGGTTCACGATATAATGAATATTCGTCTCCATTTTGTGGTTAATGGTATTATAAGTATATATAATACATATAAATAATGGTTTCATCAACAATGCATGGCAGTTCGATAATACCTTAATCAAGTAAATTACAATATGATCTGATGCGTAAAAAATAGAACTTACGTCAACAGTTTCATCATCTTCGTAACAATAAAATAAAAAGTATTTCAAACAAAATATGCCTTCTAAAAGATTATCTAAAAACATCTTTGTTTGTTGGTTCATGATATAATAAATTATACAATACATACAATTATTCTTTTTATTGACTATGCATGGCAGAAAGATACAATTTATACCTAATAATTCAAAATATAATCTGATGCGTAAAAAAGGGCACTTAGGTCGACAGTATAATCATTTTCATATTGATTAAAAAAAAAAGCTTTAAAAATGAATTTGCCTCCTAAAAATTATCATAAATTTTCTTTATGTGTCGATTGATGATGCTGTGAATAAATGCAGCATTTAGTTAATTGCTTCATTAAAAATGCAGGGCAGAAAGATAACATTATAACCAAATAAATTACATAAGATTCTTATGCGTAAAAAGAGCACTTTGGTCGCCACGCTTATCAATATTATATTGATTAGTTTCTTCACTAAATCAAGAATTGATCTGCATTAAGATTACCTTACATCTTGTTTATTTGTTGACTCATGAAATTATGAAGAGATACAACACATTAAATTAACTGTTTCATTCACAATGCAAGACAAAAAGATACAATTTTAACCAAGTAATAATCTGATGCGTAAAAAAGAGCACTGAGGTCGACAGTATAATCATTTTCATGTTAATTAAAACAGTTTAAAAAAATTAGCCTTCTGTAAGGTATTTCAAATATTCTTTTTTCTGTTGGTTCATGCTGTGAATAAATACGATGCATTTGATAAACTATTTCATTGACAATGCAGGCAGAAAGATAGCATTTTAACCAAAATAAAATACAGTAGAGTCAGCTGCGTAAAGAATAGCACTTCGGTCGACACGCTCATTATTCTCATATTGTTTAGTTTCTTCACTAAATCAAGAACTGATCTGCATTAAGATTATCTTACATCTTGTTTATTTGTTGACTCATAAAATTATGAACAGATACAACACATATAACTAACTGTTTCATTCACAATGCAAGGCGGAAAGATACATCTTTAACCAAGTGATAATTTGATGCGTAAAAAAGAGAACTTAGGTCGACAGTATAATCATTTTCATGTTAATTAAAAAAGATTAAAAGAATCAGCCTTTTGTAACGTATTTCAAATATTCTATTTTCTGTTGGTTCATGCTGTAAATAAATACGATGCATTTGATAAATTATTTCATTGACAATGCAGGCAGAAAGATAGCACTCTAACCATAATAAAATACAGTAGAGTCAGCTACGCAAAAAATAGCACTTCGGTCAACACGCTCATTAATCTCATATTGATTAATTTCTTAACTAAATCAAGAACTGATATGCATTAAGATTATCTTACATGTTTTTTATTTGTTGACTCATGAAATTATGAACAGATACAACACGTATAACTAACTGTTTCATTCACAATGCAAGGCGGAAAGATACAATTTTAACCAAGTAATAATCTGATTCGTAAAATAGAGCACTTAGGTCGACAGTATAATCATTTTTATGTTAATAATTTTTCTTTTTTAAATTAGCCTTCTGTAACGTATTTCAATTATTCTTTTTTCTGTTGGTTCATGCTTTGAATAAATACAATGCATTTGATAAACTATTTCATTGACAATGCAGGCAGAAAGATAGCATTTCAACCAAATTAAAATACAGTAGTCAGCTGCGTAAAAAACAGCACTTCAATCGACACGCTCATTAATCTCAAAGTGATTAGTTTCTTTACTAAATCAAGAACTGATCTGCATTCAGATTACCTAACATCTTTTTTATTTGTTGACTCATGAAATTATGAAGAGATCAACACATATAACTAACTGTTTCATTCACAATGCAAGGCGGAAAGATACAATTTTAACCAAGTAATAATCTGATGCGTAAAAAAAAACACTTAGGTCGACAGTATAATCATTTTCATATTGATGAAAAATAAAAGCTTTAAAAATGAATTTGCTTCCTAAAAATTACCATAAATCTTCTTTATATGTCGAGTGATGATGCTGTGAATAAATGCTGCACTTAGTTAATTGCTTCATTGAAAATGCAGGGCAGAAAGATAACATTAAAACCAAATTAATTACATAAGATTCTTATGCGTAAAAAGAACATTTCGGTCGATACTCTTATCAGTTGCATATTGATTAGTTTCTTTACCAAATCAAGAACTGATCTGCATTAAGATTATCTTACATCTTTTTTTATTTGTTGACTCTTGAAATTATGAAGAGATACAGCACATATAATTAACTGTTTCATTCACAATGCAAGACAAAAGATACAATTTTAACCAAGTAATAATTTGATGCGTAAAAAAAAGGACTTAGGTCGACAGTATAATCATTTTCATGTTAATTAAAAAAGTTAAAAAAAATTAGCCTTCTGTAACGTATTTCAAATACTCTTTTTTCTGTTGGTTCATGCTGTGAACAAATACGATGCATTTGATAAACTATTTCATTGACAATGCAGGCAGAAAGATAGTATTTTAACCAAATCAAAATACAGTAGACTCAGCTGCGGAAAAAATAGCACTTCGGTCGACACGCTCATTAATCTCATATTGATTATTTTCGCAAAGAATCAATCGGCTTGAAAATTATCTTACATTTTCTGTATTTGTTGATTCGTGATATTAAAAAAAAGAAGAAATACAACACGTATATTTAATGTTTTATTGACGATGTCGTGCCGAAAGATACAATTTTAACAAAGTAAATTAGACACTAATCTCATGGTTAAAATAGAACTAAGATCGAAAAGCGTACCATTTTCATATTGATAAATTTCGTTCCTAAAACAAATATTTGTCTGCTAAAATATTTTTTTAGATATTCTTTATTTCCTCGTTTATGATATAAAACACATAACTAATTGTTTCATTGATAATGTTAAGGCAGAAAGATACAATTTTAGATAATTAAATTAAAATATAAGCTAATGCGTTGAAAATAGCACTAACGTCGACCGTCTCATCATTCTAATATTACTACAAGAAAAAAACATATTTCAAACAGAATATGTTTTCTAAAAAAATTATCTTAGCACTTCTTTGTTTGTTGGTTCACGATATAATGAATATTCGTCTTCATTTTGTGGTTAACGGTATTATAAGTATATATAATACATATAAATAATGGTTTCATCAACAATGCATGGCAGTTCGATAATACCTTAATCAAGTAAATTACAATATGATCTGATGCGTAAAAAATAGAACTTACGTCAACAGTTTCATCATCTTCGTAATAATAAAATAAAAAATATTTAAAACAAAATATGCCTTCTTAAAGATTATCTAAAACGTCTTTGTTTGTTAGTTCATGATATAATAAATTATACAATACATATAATTATTCTTTTTATTGACTATGCAGGGCAGAAAGATACAATTTATACCAAGTAATTCAAAGTATAATCTGATGCGTAAAAAAGGGCACTTAGGTTGACAGTATAATCATTTTCATATTGATTAAAAAAAAAAGCTTTAAAAATGAATTTGCCTCCTAAAAATTATCATAAATCTTCTTTATGTGTCGATTGATGATGCTGTGAATAAATGCAGCATTTAGTTAATTGCTTCATTGAAAATGCAGGGCAGAAAGATAACATTATAACCAAATAAATTACATAAGATTCTTATGCGTAAAAAGAGCACTTTGGTCGCCACGCTTATCAGTCTCATATTGATTAGTTTCTTCACTAAATCAAGAACTGATCTGCATTAAGATTATCTTACATCTTGTTTATTTGTTGACTCATGAAATTATGAAGAGATACAACACATGTAATTAACTGTTTCATTCACAATGCAAGACAAAAAGATACAATTCTAACCAAGTAATATTCTCATGCGTAAAATAGAGCACTTAGGTCGACAGTATAATCATTTTCATGTAATTAAAGATTAAGAAAATTGACCTCTTAAGGTCAGCGCATTCACTGATGTGGTCAATCTGTGGTTTTCCTGAGGATTTGTTATATTCTTCCCAAGTCACACACATTAGGAAGTTTTTAATTAGACTGATTATAAGTGTGAGATTTAATTGTTATATATGAGATACATTTTTAAGTAGGTAAGTGGATTATCTCAGTTTGTTGCGGTTTAATGGCGTTGTGACAGTCAGATTTTCCCAGTGCTAGAAAAGTATGAGAGTACACCCAAAATCTTTAAAATTTATTTTAATGTCATATGATCCTCAGTATGAAAAATGAGAGCAAATGTTGGGAAAGGGTATAATATACATATAATCTCCATTTTGTTGGCCCCATCTACCCATGTAACTGGTTCTGAAACATGTGTTTTAACTTTCTAAGTCACATGGATGACCATACATACGCGGCCACAGCATGTTTTTCAAATGCCAACTGACCTTTTTCTTTATTGAAAAATGGTAGTGTTTGAAAATGTACAAGAATTTAAGGCGAAATTCTTTTAGGCAGACTTGCCGAGGAATTAAATGTATCTACTTCTTGAAAAAGTCTTATGATTTGTGGTTAAAACCAAAGAAACTCCAGTTAGACACGTTTTCATACAGCTGAATATTGTTTTAATGCAAAAATATTCATTTCGATTTCATTTTCAAATACAAGTGATACGATAGCATAAAACCATAGGTGACATGTTATAACAACACAAATTGGTTTAGTTAAAATTTAGACAATATCTTTTCTCAGTCTTAGAATGGATTTTAGGTATTGTAATTAATCATTACAGATTTTAGATACGGTAAATAGTTTTGCATGGCTGTATGGTGTTAAATGATAAAGGAAGAAAGGCGGGGGGGAGAGGCCTCTAATAATTGTATTGGGGACCAATTTCCGACCCCCCTCCCATTAAATACTCATCTTTTTGTTGAACGTTTGCTTTATCTATTGACTTAATCAATACCTTCCTCTCCTTTCACAGTGGAAAGTGCATGTTAAATATTAATTATTATTATGATATAATCATACCTTATTTTCAATTCTCTTGAGTTTTCTGAATGGACTAACTCGCCGTCTTGAAAGATGTGTTCACTGCATTCGAGATTTTTATTGCACAGGTCCTCGAAAACTTCGCACTGTATTTTACCTGTTGATGGTTTCAACAACATTCTTCTTTTGTTGTTTCTATTTTGAATGGTGTATTGTTTGTTTGTGGAATGTGCTGGTAGCTTGGTAGAAGCTTTTCTTAATCATTTTCTTGTTTCACTATCCTTTGTTGTTACAAGTATTTCAAGATTAAACTCTGTATAAATAAATATTGCGTCTTGCGCCGTCTTTATTATACCACGTCTATAAACTGTATACAAACTTGAATGCCTCCTAATTTGCATATATTTTTCGTTGGTGTTATTCTCATGGGATAAAACAGTTACTCCGGCTTTTGCATGATAATCTGCAAACCCTTGCTCAGTTGTTTCGGACAGTCCAAATTACTAATAGCGGCGCTACGGGGGCACTGGTGGTATTTCCCACCCTCGCTTGTTCCCATAATTTGTTTTAAAGTGACAGTTTTGTCTGATTTATAGGCTTATGTCCCACTGCATGAGCTACCTTTGTAGCGCTTCCACTGTGAGCTACCTATTTATATCTTAAAGGTTATCAACCCTATGTACGCCCTTCCTCTTATTATGATATGACAAGTGAATGATTTCATCTGTTATTTTGGAGCTCTTTACTAGTATCTGATTATGATATTCAATAACGGAAATGCTAAGAAGATGCATTTGATTTCTGTTTTTGACCACCTCAGTCAGTTATGTTTTGAAATTATTCCTATACAGCTATATGCGAAGAAGCAAGAAATGGATGGTGTTTTTTCCTCTGTTGATTTGTTTAATGCGTTTTGAAACGTGAAAAACGACATACAAGTAATGAGTAGAAAATAACAAACAATGCAGCAATAAATCAATTAATGCAGCATGTTGCTTACACTTTATTCATAAGCATAGCCACTAAGGCAAAACATTGCCACTCGCCTTTAAGTGCTTAGTATTATGTGTTTCTACTCCTACTCATGCTCCCATGCAGGCCGGGTAAATGATTGATTCTCAAAACGATGGCAGTGTGAAAGATTTAATAACTAGGCCTATTGTAACTGTTGTCTAAAATGCTGTTTCATGCCTTAGAAATCACAATATACTTACGTCGACACGAAAAAGCCCAAAAATGGCTATATCTCGCAATCTTTAATAAAACCCAGCCAAACGGTACCAATCGTAAAATATGATAAATAATTAACTAAAATATAATTCAATTCAATTGATAAGATACTATGTTTGAGATATATATCGAATTTTAGCAACGGTTGACGAAAATGCTGTTTGTTACATACTGTCTACGAAAGTGCTGAAAAAGAGGTATATATATATATATATATATATATACATAAAACAAAATAGGAAAAAATTACAATGTCCCTAGCCAACATAATGGTTTATAAACTAAATATTTCGAAAACTCCTGTTTCCTTCTTTAGTGGTATGAAGTGATTTTGACTTGATACCACTGAAGACGAAAACAGGACTTTTCAAAATATTTGATTTATAAAAAATTATGTTGGCTAGAGACATTGTCATTTTTTCCTACTTTGTTTTGTAGTTGTTTTAAAGAAAATAAAACATTTTTCTGTTGGCTAAAACGCGTCAAAAGTATGTGTCTTTTTCTCAGTCAGGTACGTGTGAACAGGTGAAGCCGATTACGGCATTTAGCAGTCTGACTAATGAACCTAAAATCAAGTCTACACAACAACTTCACATAATAAACATTCCAGACATTCTAAAACAGCCTGAGAAGGTATAAAGCACTATTACCTGATTGCGTCACATAAATGTATGTTTTTATACCAAAAAATTATCTAAAGTATGAAGAATGCGCAAGAACGAGCAAGCATTGGAAAGGCTGCTTCTGCATTAATAGCTGTGCAATATACACAACGTTATGCCGAAGAAACGCTGGACAATTACGTCCAGTCGCCTTGCTGTCCAACAGCACAATGAACAACTAGTCATCAACCAGTCAACACTATCTCACGGAAGTCCCGAATAGTTATGCAAATGTGGAGGTATAATCAGTTGTTTTTCCTAGAATGTGTTAAAAAGTGTATTTAACAATGTATTCTTAGAAACGAAAAATGCCGAAGATCACGTTTATATGGAGGCAAGAAACTTCTATTTCACAAAATGTATGCTTTTTTAACTTAAATTCCCATCTCTAGCCCAGTGATCAAAAAGTTAAAGTTATTGTTGCACAAATATTGCCTCAACTGCTCAGTGGGCTTAAAACATGCGTTAAGGTTACAAAAGCATAAGTTTATGAAACTCGGGTCATGTTCATATAAGATGGCACGCTACGCCGCGTGTGTGTAGTTGCTTTAATGAAATAAATTATCATTTGAATTTGATACTTTCTTTTACAAATGAGAGCCACCACTTGCTTACCTTTAACCGTGACATTGGTTGTAGGTTTAATGAAGTAGATTAAGGGGTCCAAGGAACAAGCACTAAAGAATACAATCCTTCCTGAGACTTCGTTGCATTCAATATTTGCAGAGCACTGCTAGCTTGAAGATTATAACCCTTGGGTGAATTCTCTGAAATGTTACTGCTTACTAAAAATGCATCGTCTTTAGTCCATCGAATTTCAATAATAGCATGTATTTTGGTAAAATTGCATGATATCGTGGCTGTTTCATGCTCATTAAGCCTGCATGTGGAAGGGCATTCGACGGCTACATCAGACTTCGATTTCTCCACTGTGAATACAAAAGGCATTATAAAACTTACATATGCGAGCGGCCGTTTGGGCAAAAATTAAAAAGAACAAAATAGTAAGAAACATAAATATAACAATGATATAAACAAAAAAGAAACTAATAAAAAAGTATGTTATAAGAAAAATATAAATTGAATATGAACTAAATGAAAAGAATTCATTACAAAATAAACTATAAAGAACAATTATTAATAAGAAACATTAACTAAAAATGAAAAGATTCAAAAAAAAACCAATAAAAAAAGATGTTATCCTGAAATATAAATTGAATATGCAATATATAAAAAGAAATAAATGCAAAAGATAATAAGAAACATATAAACTAAAAATAAAACAAATAGAAAGAAACCAATAAAAAATGTAAGTATATTGTTATAAGAAAACGACAAATTAGATATGAAATAAATAAAAGAAAACAAAATTCAAGTAATATACAAACAGAAAATATATCTCCAAATATAACTACTTATATATAAACATTAATATATCTAATAACAAAACTGTTTCTATAAACAGTTTATCTTTTAATTTGTCTTTAAATCTTTTTCTTTAAATCAATATATCTTTAAATCAATATATATCTTTAAATCAATATACTTTTAAATCAATATATCTTTAAATCAATATATCTTTAAATCAATATACCTTTAAATCAATATATCTTTAAATCAATATATCTTTAAACAGAAATGTAGGTATAGTCTCAACCTGTTATACATACAAACAGAAATATAAGTATAACAATATATATACGTACAACAAATATGTAAAAAAGGATATATACGTGCAGCACTTTGCGGACCACAATGCAATGTAACATGTCTTGCGTACACTTGCAATATATTACCGATTATACTTGGCAGCAGTTTCACTGCGCACCACAGATATGATATTTGCATATCGGTTTCGTTAACGTACGACTCGAACACGTACATCAGGCCTGCAGGCAGTAGGTACGGTAGGTACATCTGTCTAATCCACGGTATCGAAGGGTGCTGGTACTGTTAGCCGGGGCACTCCCATCTCTTGCTTCCGGCAAAAGTTATGTTGCCCTTCTAATTAGGCCTACAGCATCTACAAATATCGGGTTGGAGTTTGTTTTGTATCCATTTTTTCCACATGAGGTTTCTACCCTTAAATACCCAGACCAAGCGTGTCACGCTGGATTGTGGACATACCTTTTCAAAAAATACTTTTTTTTGTCAAAAAAGGCCACAGCAGTGATCTTGATATCATTTGAAAGAGCGTGAATAGTTCTTTCAGAAAATATAACTTTTTGATAGGGGTTATGTTAAAGAATTTTACGAAAAAACGTTTTTTAAATATTCTTTTTAAGCTTCCTTGCCATACTTCCAGACCTTTTGCTTGAAAAGCCGTAAACAACTGTTAAAGACATCAAAGTATCCGGTGGAATATTGACTGCCCCTTCCATCAATATCTTTTTTTTGCAAAATTTGTGCCAAATTGGATGATTTTTAGCCTTTTTGAGACCAAAATTGTGAAAAAATCGTAAGTTCTAATCGCAATACACCTACCGTACGCGAAATGCATCGTAAGAAAGGGCAAGCCATGTACTTTCGATTGATATCAAAAAGAGCAAATACCCTCTCGAATAATCACATCTAGATTTAAGTAATAATAAAGCTTTCATTTACTGTTGGTCACTTTGGTATAGTGACAATTCTCTATTCACAACACGCAGAGGACCCGCACTTGGCACGCCGCTTTGGTTTTTCCGCTAGTAATTATATCGGTGATTATTT
>JAIGNY010001059.1:20000-33988 GCA_020152595.1 Chiridota heheva
AGATTTCCACTTAAAAGAAGCGCAACCCCATCTGACATAGTTATACGGATCAGTGCAGTGGCTGGCTTTAAATGAATACCCCCCACATCATTTTGGATTATCCATTTATCTAATCTTTTTTTAATCATATTGAAATTATACAGGCCTGCCTCAAATTTATTGTCTGGGTCTTTCTACTATCAAATACCAGAACACTCATCTTCCTATCCTTATCGAGGTTATACCAATCACTGGTAAAGGACACATCATTGATTCCTACTTTGCTTATCTGGAGCGGAAATTGGAGATTGGCGGGTTTTCCGGTGACGATATGCGTGCTGTAATACATCGTAATATTAAAGATCATTTGATATTTTCATTTGATCGCCTGGATACCCATGCGATAAGTGCACAACCCACTCCAAGCACAAGTGCCCACAAGTGACTCCCTACCTTTGTAAATATGCCACCAATTAGATTGAAAAGCAAAGAAAGGACACCACCAATGGTGCCCGGTAGAGCTAAACCGAGCCATTTACCAAAACGTTTTATCACCCGACCCAGTGCTTTGACAACATTATCTGACGGCGGCGTCAGCTGTGGTGTTGGCACGGGAACTTCTCCCAGCCCAAGTGCCAGTATGATGGTGGATATTATAAACCCCAATGCGGTCAGAATGGAAGCAATCGTCACACCCTGCTCTCGAAACAAGTTAACCAATTTTTCTCGCAGAGAAAGGTCGCTATATACAAGCTCACCCGCAAGGTCACGTATCTGCAGTACCTGAGACTTCAAATCACCACGAAGTGTGTCTATGCTAGTCTGTAGAGCGTCTTGCCTACCTTCCAGCTGTTCAATCTCTCTGCGTATACTTTGTCTTTTCATCTTTATCGCTGGTTGCTTTAAGGCGGTCTCTTGCCTCTTCGAGTTGTTGGTCAGTTTCCACAAGCTTGCTTTCTTGAGCTGATCATGTTCCGCGTATAGTTCTAAGCTGCCTGTCGAGTCCCATAAGCTCCCGTATGGGTCATGGGGGAGCATCAATCTGAAAAACTACATCTGTTTTCCGTATTAATTGTTCGATATCATCCAACAGTGCAGTTACATCGGGATCTGTGCCATTGATGACGTTAGACGCCGTATTCTCTATCTTGGTAGCAGCATTTTGTCTATCACCAAATAATTCCCTGATTGCCACCACCCCTCCTCTTTGTGACTTGATTGATGATAAAGAGATCCATCCAACAGACCGAATGTTGTTGAGGCGGATCTCACTACCCCTGTGTGTAAAATACAAATTATTCTCTGAATCTAACTTAAATAGATCATACTTTGGAGTACCAGTAATTTGCATATCATTGTAAAATTTGTTTACGATCGGAATCTTGTCAAGTTCATACTCTTGTTCTGCTATAGACAGATCAAGCCCATCAACGCTAGTTTCAATCGCAGTAGGCTCATCGGGAAGGAAATTGTCATTCAAGTATGGGTCATCAAAAGGGTCATCAGCTAGGTCATCCCTTTGACCAAAAACATCCATTGGTATATCCCCCATTGTTATTATATCACAAATTGTAATTACTTTAATTTAGCATGAAATAAGCAGATCCCATTCCAATCGTAGCAATTGTAATAAAAGTCAACTCTCGGTTGTGTTGCTGAGGGGATGGTGAATAAAAGTCTTCCAGGCGAGGCTTCGAATCTAGTAGAATAGAGTCTGCCCCATAAACCTGGTTATAAAATCTCATTGCGTCATCTACATTTCTGAAGGTCTGTGTACAGCACGTATTTCTGCCATAAGTCTTTGATTCAACCTATCCAGCTTCTCTTGCCAATCATGAGCCCATTCAATTTGAGCTGCCTGCTGTTTTTCCACGGCTTTATCATAACGCGTACGTTCTTCCTGTGCAGCAGGATCCTTGGCAAGCTGACTAAATACAAAGTTTGAACCTGAAAATGTTTGGGCGTTTACTAAAGTCCCACCAACAAGCAAGGCAATCCTAGCCTTAATCTATGAGACACATATATTTAATTGGGTGGTGTAGTAACAATTTGATCAGGAATGGTACCTTGGGAAACTAGCCACTCACAAGTCATAGAAGCTGCTGTAAAGTCCAATGTAGGGAGTGCTACATCACGAGGTTTCATCCCGAATGAGGGTGGTGGCTTCAAACTTTTCATAACAGCACTTCCTAGGACTGCATAGCCCGTGGATAATAAAGCTATTGTTCCGCCCTGGTACAGGGAATTGATAACTTGGTTAGGCTGCGTCATTGTCTAGTATATATAACCATCTGCAGTTATGTAGACAGTGATTTTCAGGCATGGGGGGACTGGGGGACTAGGTATATGGCGATTTGAGTTAAAACGACAGCAGCAGAAGCAACTACGACAGCAGCTAGTACACCCCACCAAATATCCCAAGAAACCCTGTTTGGATCTGTCTCTGCAGCGGGTGGCCGCTGGGGTTTCTTTATCTTCCGAAGTTCCCCTTCAAAGCGCTCGGTTTTCTTCGAATGCGGGACATCCATCGTTATTCCTACCTTGCGTGTCTCCCAAGCACGTTTCCCGGCTTCCACACTCTGGTTTTTTTTTTAACCTTTTTATCTCCATTGTTTATATCATTTGTTTTTGTATATGCAATATGACGCCCAGTTGTAAGAAGCATACTTACTGGTGCAATCCAGAACCCCCATTTATGAAATAGTCTGCAACTAATACTTCTTAATGCAGTGTTTATAAAGGATCATCTCCAAGGTCTGTAGCAAGGGCCTGCTCACTGTCAGTGTTAAATATATTGGCTGCTGCACGTGCATTTAAATTGATTGCTGTATTCCCCAAGCTTTTAGTCATTTCATCACCAAGACGGGCCTCATATACAGCATATAATCGTTCCACATCTGCACCCGACATCTCTTGAAGCTGTTGAGATGAAATGTGCTTCCCTAAATAGTCCATGGACATGCCTCCATGGATGACGGCTGCTAGCTGTTTGCGGTGGTCATCATGTAATGGCTCTTTCGATGGCTCACCTAGTGTTTCTATAGGACTATTGATATTCATTATGACTCTACGAACACGCAATACAATAGGATAAATATACCACAGGTGTAGTGCAAGTATAATTATTATTAATGCTGTGATCAACATGGCGCTGGACATTACTTAACTATTACTAAGCACTAATTAACTATTACTATGTATTACTTAACTGTTACTGTGTATTATTTAACTATTACTATGTATTACTTAACTATTACTATGTATTATTTAACTATTACTATGTATTACTTAACTATTACTATGTATTACCAAACTATTACTATGTATTACTTAACTATCTCTATGTATTACTTAACTATTACTATGTATTACTTAACTATCATTATGTATTACTTTCACTATTACTATGGATTACTGAATTATTACTATGTATTACATAACTATTACTATACATTACTTAACAATAACTATGTATTACTTAACTATTACTAAGCAATAATTAACTATTACTATGTATTACTTAACTATTACTATGTATTACTTAACTATTATTATGTATTACTTAACTATTACTATGTATTACTTAACTATTAATAAGTATTTTAACTACTATTATGTATTACTTAACTATTATTATGTGTTACTTAACTATTACTATGTATAACTTAACTATTACTATGCATTACTTAACTATTACTATGTATTACTTAACTATTACTATGTATTAATTAACTATTACTATGTATTAACTAAGTATTACTATGTATTACTGAACTATCAATATGTATTGCTGAACGATTACTATGTATTACTGAACTATTACTATGTATTACTGAACTATTACTATTTATTACTTAACTATTAATATGTACTACTTAACTATTATTATGTATTAATTAAGTATTACTATGTATTACTTAACTATTACTATGTATTACTTAACTATTACTATGTGTTACTTAACTATTACTATGCATTACTGAACTATTATTATATATTCCTTAACTATTACTATGTATTACTTAAGTATTACTATGTATTACTTAACTATTACTATGTGTTACTTAACTATTACTATATATTACTGAACTATTATTATGTATTACTTAACTATTACTATGTATTACTGAACTATTACTATGCATTACTTAACTATTACTATGTATTGCTGAACTATTACTATGCATTACTGTACTATTACTATGTATTACTGAACTATTATTATGTATAACTATTACTATGTATTACTTAACTATTACTATGTATTACTTAACTAGTATCATGTATTACTTAACTATTACTATGTAATACTTAACTATTACTATGTATTACTTAACTATTACTATGTATTACTCAACTATTCCTATGTATTAATTAAATAGTACTATGTATTAATTAACTATTACTATGTATTGATTAACTATTACCATTTTTACTGAACTATTACTATGCATTACTGAACTATTACTATGTATTACTGAACTATTACTATGTATAACTATTACTATGTATTATTGAAATATTACTAGTATTCCTTAAGTATTACTATGTATTACTAA
Organism: Chiridota heheva; assembly: GCA_020152595.1. Lineage (NCBI taxonomy): Eukaryota > Metazoa > Echinodermata > Holothuroidea > Apodida > Chiridotidae > Chiridota > Chiridota heheva. The sequence goes on from JAIGNY010001059.1 coordinate 24,539, forward strand.
ACTATTACTATGTATTTTTAACTATTATTTAACATTACTTACTCAATTGTGTACTTAAAAGGTGGTCCACTTTTTAACACAAGATTAGCATACTTTGTACTTGATAGCTTATCACGGATTTCTTGCCACTTTTCTTGTGGAATGTCACTGTTTTCTTTCATAACTAGATCAAAGCAGTGAGCTGACTTGCAGTGAAATAAAGCAATCCACTCACTCTGTTCGCGTACATCAGTAACAACCGAGTTCCATTTTTGAGTTAACATCCATAGCGAGTGCTGATGATGTCTACCTGAAAAAGCTAAATTTGATAACGCTCTCCTCCTTTTACAAGGTCACTTTCTGCAGAACAATCATCGATTATGCAGAGGGTAGGTATATCTTGGTAGAGCTTGCTTATGATTTCAAGATATTTTTTTGCAAAAACGCCTGAATAGCTGTTTTCTGAGAGATTCAACACATACTGCGTCTTTCCAGAGCCTGTTTTTTTGCATATAATCGCAGTGTGGGGATCTCTTGGTAAGTCCATTTTTATATAGCTTTTACATCTAACTCCACACTCTGGCTAGGCGACCGTTCTTGATAACCAATTGTTTATCCGAGAGGACGAAGTAGTACATAATCACTGTACCTTCATCTGCAGGAGTGCGCTTGATCGTCAGTGTCATATCTACACTACCGTGACCCAGCTTGCGGCCGTTACCATGTAGAGCATCATCATCGGTGCTGAGCAGATCAAGGACAAGTGCGTAGTGTTTTTGGAGATATGTTGCTAAATCGATGAAATGTAGACCGATCTCCTTAACAATTAAACCTACCTCGGGATTGAGGGTCTCGCCCGTGGACAATCTACTTGAGCCGAAAACCTTCTTAGCCTCGTCCCAGTGATGGTATGGGAGACCACCTTGGGCATATAGCTGATTAGGAACACCTTCAATGGTTACACTGACCTTAGTGATATCGGGATTCATGAAAGTCTCAGGTTTTCGTGCAAATCCACCATCATCAACTGGTTTGACAAACAACAGGACAACGCCGCTGGTGTTGTGTCGAGGTAAATTCAAAGAAATAGTCCACACATAGAAGTGAGTTCTAGCATTTCTCTCCGGTGCCTTTGTATACTTATATAGTTTACCGGGTACTCATTCAACATTTTATTTTGGAACTCTGCTGCAAGGCTCGCTTTATTCACAACATCAAATTCCAGAGTCGGGTTCTTCAGAGTGTAGGAAACGTTGGTGCCATCGCTTGCAATGATAATCTTCTCGTCAGGTGCAAAGTATATGCTGTATTCAAACCAATCGTGCAGATCTGATGGGTGAAATGGGGGTGTGGCCACTAAGGAGACTAAAGTCTAATTGTATAGCAAATCTATTGCCAAAAGCTTTAACAATCGCGTTATCACCCTTATTATTATCAGCTTTATCACCAGCACCACGAATTTTCAGGCAATTTTCTTTGCTTATGCCCTGGTAGTCGGTGTTATCTCTCGCGTTATAGGAGAGCCATAGGTCTGCATAGTTGTAGAAAACATCTGCGCTGTCCAAAATTATGACAACCTCCAAGTTTTACCTCTAGTTTGCTCACAATGTTGCGGCCTATGTTGTTGACAATAGTGCGATTCCCATCTGTGCTATTCAGAGTGATGTTGAAGGCCAGTCTGACCGTGTCTGGGACAATGACATCATGGTGCTGCAGCTTCGGGAATTTGACAATCATATGATTACCTAACCTGCTGTGGCCGTTGGGGTATCAAGAGTAACTTGATGAGTTGTGCGTACACCTTTCACACCCAGACCTCTGCGGGTCCTTCGTGTAGGCGCTAGTTTCTTTCCGTAATTTATTGCCATATTGAATATATATGCATATGTCTAATATGAGATGAAACTAGCAGAGATACGGTATAGTCCTCAGGGGTATTGGAGAGGAACTTCAGCTATAAAGAAACCTTTAAAAGCTGCAAAGGTGTCTGAAGATGAATCCCAGGCTTGGCTAAAAAAGCAGGCTATGTGGCAGATCTACCTACCTCCTCCCCGCTATATACCACGACCTAAGGTTGACATTTCTACACCAAATCAAGTCCATCAAGCCGACTTCTTGTTTCTACCATTTGACAAAGTTGGACGTAAGACTTATAAATATGCGTTAGTTGTAGTCGATGTTGCCAGTCGGTATAAAGAGGCTGAACCTTTAAGTTCAAAGTATTCAACAGAGGTTGCTTCTGTATTTACCCACATCTATAACCGTAGTCCACTCGATTGGCCCAAACTACTTCAGGTGGATCCAGGGCGTGATTTCACGGGTTCTGTAACTGATATATCGAAGAAGCATGGTGTTGAGGTGAGACGTGGAATCCCAGACGTTCATCGCGATCAAGCTTTTGCAGAGCGGTCTAATCGCACACAAGCACAAGCACACAAGGTTGTTCAGACATCAGTATGTTCAGGAAATAAAATTGCCTAAGGTGGAGAGATCGACAGAATGGGTAGAGAGGCTACCTGCCGTTGTTTCACTTTTAAACAACAAAGTCACACGACTTATTGGAAAGAAGCCTGTTTAATGCTATCAAAGCTAAAATGGTGAAACAGAAACCAGCATCTCCAGCTAATCGTCCTGTTTGCTTGGAGGAGCAAAAAGTATCACCGATCTTGTAATGAGTTATCTATACCAACCAGAGCTGGAAGGAGGTCAACGTCGTGCTACAGACCCTGTGTGGTCTGTCAATGTTTATCAGATAGGACGGTCTGTTACAAAGCCTGGAGAGCCTGTCCTATATTATCTTCAAGAAGGTTCAGGCCGTGGATTTGTTTGTGAAGACTCGTTCCTTACTACAACGAGCTCCCACCAAAATAATACAACCTGCAATTAGAAATAGGGTATCATAACGATATAAGATGTCAGTACGTGCAGAAAAAAGTGTAATTGGCTGCCGCTAGGTAAGAAAGAAACATGTGGAAGACCTGCTATGTATAATCAATGCTGGCAGCATTGAGTAGTGATAAGAATGGTAAACGTCCAAACGTCGCATTGAAAAACAAGCTCGTATAGACTTTCAAAAAGTGCTCGCTGAAATGATGTCTTATTAGAGACATGGTGTATCATGGTATACCATCTGGTGTGACAACCAATTAGAGAAATAACATACTATAGTATAGCAGCGTATGATGAATAGCTTAAATAGAACTGCACTTAGAAGAGAGAGAGAGAGTCGAGGTGTTGAGAAACTATGTGGTTCAAAACAATATTCTCCTTGATGACCCATTAGGCCAAAGAGGAAATCATATTAAAAGGGACTACCCAAATGCCATCATCGCTCATATGCAAGCCCGCAGACCGGTTCCTGCTCCTAGACCTGTTCCTGCACCGAGAGCACCGAAACATGTACCTGCACCGAGACATGTGCCTGCTCTTAGACCTGTTCCTGCACCGAGAGCACCAAGACCTGTGCCTGCACCGAGACCTGTTCCTGCTCCAAGTTTCAACGGGCCCCTGGGACAATTGGCAATTACCTTTCGCAGTTGGCAGATGAATATCGCAGATGGACACCGATTGGGAGCTGACCTATAGCCCTTTTGGATGATTTTCGCCCCGCAATTCACCGGAAGGTAGCAAAATAGGTTGGAGCTCTTCGCGGATTAAATTTTCAGTTAGCAATCAGAGTGGGGCTGAAGAAGGATAATGGCGATGGAGAAACAAAATTTACAAACCCAGTATTTCGCAGCCGTCAGATGGATGCCCTTCGAGTGGGTGAGATTGATGCAGCGCTCAACAATGCTTTCCCACGCATGATAAAATTTCTTGAGCAATGGACTCAGAGAGGGTCAGGATGGGTGGTGAATAAAGTGGAGGACCTCTGGATCAATATTGTCCGGTACCAACTACTACGAGGTGGGTCCTACATCGGTTTGCCGAAACAACTCAAAACCAAAAAGACTATCATCAATGTGAAAAACCGTGATGATAACTGTCTTCGCTGGGCTCTCCGATCTGCTCTGTTTCCAGCCAAGAAAAATCCAGACAGATGCAACAAGTATCCCTCAAAAGACGGCTTAAACTTTGAAGGAATAGAGGCTCCAGCTCCACTCTCCCAGATCGGGAAGGTTGAAAAACAAAACAATCTGGCTATTAACGTCTTCGGTTGTGATAAAGGGGTGATTGTTTACAAACTCAGCAAACAAGACAAGAACATGCCCAGGGTCAATCTTCTATTGATTGAGAGGGCATTTAAGTTCCACTATACATGGATCAAAAGCCTCAGCCAATCAAAGGCGTAAATACTTCTGTGAGAGGTGTCTGCATGGCTATTCCAGGCAAGATCTGCTCGAGGCCCATAGACCTGATTGCATGGGAATTGGTCAAACAGTTGTATGTATTGAGATGCCCAAAGAAGGCGATAACAAGCTGTCCTTCCAGAAATATCACAAGCAGCTTCCAGCGCCCTACGTAATCTACGCAGATTTTGAGGCACTCACCTGTAAGATAGATGGTCCAGAATCCAACCCCGCACAATCCAATACCTCAAAGACTCAACAGCACGAAGCATGTGGCTTTGGGTATGTTGTGGTCAGGTGTGATGGTCATACAGAACCTCCTGTAGTATATCGATGACAAAATGCAGCTGAAAAGTTCCTTGAGGCTTTGCAGCAGGAAGAAACTAGGATCAAAGCAATTCTGGCAAACCATCGACCTATGATAATCACCATAGAGGATTGGCGCGCACACCGGACAGCACAGGATTGTCATATATGTAAAAAAGCGCGACCACTGTCATATCACAGGTAAGTACAGAGGTGCTGCACACAATGCCTGCAACCTGAAATTACGCCTGAGCTCCAAAACAACCACAATCCCAGTTGTATTCCATAACCTGCGGGGCTATGACTCTCATTTGATCTTGCAAGCCATCAGCAAAGTGGAAGGAAAGTTAACCTGCATCCCCAACAACATGGAGAAATATATATCTTTCTCCCATGGTCAGTTGAGGTTCATCAACAGCGCACAATTCCTGCTTGCGTTATTGGATAAGCTGGTTGTGGCTAACGACTCTGTTGACTTCCATATCACAACTGAATATGAACCGAATGATAAAAAGAGACAATTGTTATTGCGTAAGGAGATTTATCCCCCTGAGTATATGGATTACTGGGAACGGTTTGGGAAGTACTTACCTGCGCAAGATGCCTTGTAAAGCAAGCCTACGGAGGAACATATCTCCAATGAGGATTATCAACATGCGCAGGAGGTTTTGGGGGCAATCGAATGTGATACTATGGGAGATTATCACGACCTAAACCTGCGGACTGATGTGCTTCTACTAGCTGATGTCTTCGAGATATATCGAAAAACTTGCTTGTGGCAGTATGGTCTGGATCCAGCACACTATTATACAAGCCCTGAATTATCTTGGGATGCACTCTTGAAATACACAGGTGTAGAATTGGAACTGTTAACCGACTGTGACATGCACCTGTTCTTTGATAAAGGTATGAGAAGTGGTATTTCCATGGTATCCAAGCGCTATGCTAAAGCCAACAACCCCTATGTCTCAGGCTATGACGATTCCAAGCCTAACAATCATATTCTCTACCTAGATGAAAATAAGCTGTATGGTTGGGCGATGAGTCAATCACTACCCACGGGTGGATTCAAATGGGTGGATGAAGTGCCCTCGCTGGATACGCTTTCAGCCGATGCAGAAAAGGGTTACATACTCGAGGTGGACCTTTGAGTATCCTCAAGAGCTACACGATGCCCACAATGCATACCCACTTGTTCCGGAACGTATGAACGTTTCGAAGGAGTGGCTGTCGATTATCAGAAAGGGCTTCTAAACTCGTCAACTGATGTTGAAAAGTTGGTTCCCAATCTCTGCGATAAAAAACGCTATGTTGTGCACTACCGAAATTAACAACTCAGCCTCTCTTTAGGTATGAAGCTGACAAAAATACATCGTGTAATTTGATTCGACCAAAGCAAGTGGATGGAACCCCACACCAGAATGAATACAGAACTTCGCAAGAAGGCTGAGACCAGCTTTGAGAAGGACCTCTACAAACTGAAGAACAATAGCGTTTTTGGTAAGACTATGGAAAATATGCGTAAGAGTGTAGATGTCAAGCTCGTGAGAGCCTCTGAAGATGGCAAGCTTCGCCGGTGGATAGCCAGCCCCGCGTTTGCCAGGCATGTGGTATTTGTTAATGATCTAGCCGCCCTACACATACACGGATCGGCTGATGCTTAACCGACCAGTATACGTTGGAATGTGTATCCTGGACCTGAGTAAACATCTGATGTACGACTTTATCATAATAACCTGAAGGAGCAATATGGGGAGCGGTGCAATCTTCTCTATACGGATAGTCTTATGTTTGAAATGCAAACCGAGGGTGTGTTTGTTGATATGAGTTCTGATTCACACCTCTATGACACGAGTGATTATCCGACAGACCACCCGCTCCACAGCACCACGAACAAAAAGGTGTTTGGTAAAATGAAAGACGAATGTGCTGGAGTACCCATTAGCGAGTATATATGACTTCGACCCAAAATGTATTCTATCCTGAAGGAAGATGCAGGCGAGATCCGAAAAGCAAAAGGTGTTAAAAAGTATGTTGTAAGAAAAAATATACGACATCAGCAATACAAAGAAGCACTATATGACAGCAAGACATTTCGTCATAGTATGAAGCTATTGAGAAGCGAACACCACATTATATATAGCATGCGAATAAATACAATTTCCTTGTCACCTCTCGATACCAAGCGCTGGGTTGTGAGTGGATCATCCACCACTATGGCCTTTGGCTACAGGGATTAAGCACACAAAATAAAAATGATAATATTTAAAAATGTATATATATATACAAAAATAAATTATGTTATAAATTTTCAAGATAGCTGGGTGGACAACATAAAAAGTGCATGAGAACCCCAGTCCACCCAGTGAAATAAAAAACGACGCAAAAGTTTGCCAGAACCAGTAAAAACAAAAACGACGCAAAAACGTCGAAAGTGTGTCAGAACCAGTCTGTTGTATACTACTCTTCCTCTAGACCCTAAATATGTTCTATTGTTGTTATTTCATATTGTAAAGACGAACATGTCCCAAAATGTTGAAGATTTTTTTGTTTTTGAGATGAAAAGAATTTTCCCACCTGAATCACCAAAATGGGTACCATTGATCAACTTATTTAGCCGTTGAAGGGCCTGCAATTTTGCTCCCCCACCAGATTTATTAAAGTGATATGTTTTTATATGCAGCCTTTCTACTAAATTTAGGTGACTCAAAGAAAATTAGCCTGAGCTTGGTACTCAGGCACTTGAGTTCAGATTGTCATAACCTGAAGACTTCGTGTTAACAAGGTACTTGTAAATGTTGTAAATGCAATGCCATAGATTCGAAACTTATGTCTAATGTTTTCATATTTTACATCTGTTGGCATTGCGAACTTCGACTTAATTATTGTGGTAGTTTATTTGAATGAGAAATGCCTTCATTGCAATTTTTTATGAAATGAGTTTTTTATATGATGTGATTTTCCCAAAGCCCTCTTGTATATTAATTGCTATATGACTTATTATTCCGATGTTCAACTTCAGATTTACACAATTTCTGGATTTAGGGAGAGTAAACTGCGCTAATTTCTTGTATAATCAGATAATGGCAATGTATTTTTCCTTAAATGTATTTTAATACATAGCTCATCTTTTTTTTTTTTTTACATCTGTTGGCAATGCGAACTTCGACTTGAAATACAATGACATAATGTAATTCATGAAAGTGGAAGAGAAATGCCTTCATCTGTTCATTGTAACTCTTGATGAAATAAGTTTTTTATATGACAGAAGGCATGATATCTGGGCTTGATGGTTTTATTCTCTGATACTTTTTGTAATATCAATCTGTGTGTAATAATTTGTATTGGAAGTTGTACTCATGGATTTCATTTTAATTAAAATGATATAATTTGGAAATTATTTGTGTTGCAGTTTATAATTTTATCACAATTTGTGTTACCTTTACACACTGAGAAAATGTTTAGATAACATTTATACTGATAATGTATTATAGTACATGTATGTATATGCGTTATTGTGGTAGTGTGAATAAGCCACGTTGATTGAAGAACCAGCTAAAATAAATTGTGATGAATCTTTAAAATGATTGAGCCTCATTTTATGCAATACTCTCAGGCCTATTACTCAATTATTTGTAAGGTATTGCATTAAGTCCTTCTCATACCACTCGATCCTCTTTTCCAAAATATACACTATTAAATGTAAAAGATGAAAAAAGACATAAACTATATCACCATTGACATATGTCTGAAGTCTGTCTCTGATCTCTACAGTAACACGATGCACCAAAAAATAACTAAAATATTGAATGACAACACACATTTGCTCTTCCCACTATATATTTTCTGCCGTTCACGTAAAGGCTTCGTATGTCACGGTCCAATCATAACAGATTCAGGTTTTCATTTGTACCCAACTCTATTTCCCTATTCAACTTGAAAGCGGTCCGATAGTTTGTGTTTTTATATTTTAAGTCAAATTTTTATATTTATTTATATATGTATATGTATGTGTATATATGTATGTGTGTATGCGTATGTATGTGTATATGTGTGTATATATATGTGTGTGCATTTGTGTGTGTATGTTTGTGTATGTATGTGTATATATATATATATATATATATATATATATATATATATATATATATATATATATATATATATATATATATATATATATATATATATATATATATATATATATATATATATATATATATATATATATATATATATATATATATATATATATATATATATATATATATATATATATATATATATATATATATATATATATATATATATATATATATATATATATATATATATATATATACATATATGTATTTTACATCTTGGACGTTATTGTATTTTACCATTTACTATTATTTACCAAAATTTTTATTTTTCCTAATTTACTGGTTTCTTAATTTTTTTCAATATATATAACTTTTATGTAACTTTTATATTTATAACTTTTATATTTATATTTCTTTTTGAATATCTTTGTACGTTTTGCAACAGGGCGAAAAGTTTCCATATTTTGTTGTGGACGAAATAAATTGATCTTATCTTATCTTATCTAATATCACCAAGCAGCCAGCCAACCGACCTATGACTTAATCCTATCACCAACCTTTCAACCTAAAATCCTATACGTACTGTACGATACGCAGTAACTATACACCACCCAATTCTTTGAAGTATTGCACCAAGTCCTTCCTTTATGGGGTAACTAACCCTTCTTAGCCCGTATTCTTGTTATGATTTGTTATGCTATGTTATACCAATCGATTATCCTGTCCAAAACTTAACCACAATTAATCCTACCATCTATAACACCAAACAACCAACCAACCTACATGTGTCT
>JAIGNY010001060.1:0-27500 GCA_020152595.1 Chiridota heheva
TGAAGGACGTGTTGAAGTATTTGCTGATGAGCAGTGGGGAACTATTTGCGATGACAGCTGGGACATAAACGACGCACACGTTGTTTGCAGACAGCTTGGGTTAGGCACCGCAACCTCTTATACTACTAGGGCAAGTTTTGGCGAAGGCACTGGCCCAATATTGCTTGATTATGTACGATGTATTGGGACAGAGAATTACCTTAGGGACTGTACCCTTCCCGGCTTTGGTGTTTTGAGATCGTGTACCCACTCGGAAGATGCGGGAGTGAGGTGTACAGGACCTTCCAGTAAGTACAGTATGATATGTATAACTAACAGCTTTAGTAAAGTAAACATTTAGAACGCAAATGTACCTGAAATCTTGATAAAGGTTTCTCGTAGATGTTACTAACCATTCGCTAGCACCTTTTCCCACATTATAATTATAGCAACATATATCATATCACAATGTTTATGACAAATGTGGTAATCAAATGTAAAAATTGTTATCATTTCATATATACAGCCAAAAACTTTGATATACAACTTGTTGGAGGTACTTCGGAAAATGAGGGACGAGTAGAAATAAAATATGAAGAAGAGTGGAGGACAGTGTGTGGAAATGGGTGGGACATCAATGACGCGCATGTGGTCTGCAATCAACTTGGCCTAGGATTTGCAACGGAAGCTCTGTCGTCCGCGGAATTTGGAGAAGGTTCCGGAAACATTCTATTGGAACACGTAGATTGTGATGGAAGTGAAAGAAACATTACCGACTGTAATAATGATGGGATTGGCATACACAATTGTGAACATGAAAATGACGCGGGAGTCAGATGTGCTACACCTTACAGTAAGTTCAAACTGCGGTTATAGTTTACAGCCTATTCTCGTTAAAGGAAAGGTATCGTCCCGTAATTTTTTAAAGCATACGCAAGTGTGGTAGTAACGTCTTTTCCGGGTTTAAATTTGCCTTATTGATTGCGAAAAATCTGTGATGCTATCAATAGCACATGTAGGCCCCTATGTTATGTCCGGCGGATATATTATTAAGAACATCGCATATTTCTTGCGATAAATAGGAAAAAGTTAAAACCGGAAGTGACATTACCAGTACGGCGGCGTTCATTTCTGAATGTATTTAGGGGACGATATCTTCCCTTTAAGAAGTAATTTCCAAATTTTTCGTACACAAATATATCAATACACCAAATTTGAACTAAATAAATAAATGAAAGAACGAACGAACCAACCAACCAACCATCAATAAATAAACAGGCCATTTTTATGATTTGTAGTCCCCTAAACTAGTTGATTTGGGCTGAAATATCGTGTTCCATTACTGTTATTACGGCTTATCCATATAGCTAAGCCATATCCTTTCCATAAACCGTAACATTTGGATGTTTATGTGTCTTCCGAATGCCTAGGAAGTTGAAATTTCTTCTAAATCATGCACATACATTATCTATCAATGAAGCGCACATTAAAATTCTTATTATAACTATTTCAGGTGCAAAATATTGCATTCAAAATATAATCTAAACACATTTTCCACGAAAATTCAGAAGTACGGCTCGTCGGTGGAAGTGACAGCTTTGAAGGGAGGGTTGAAGTGTTTGCAAATGGCGAATGGGGAACGGTGTGCGGCGACCAATGGGATATTCGAGACGCCAGCGTTGTGTGTCATCAGCTGAAGTTTCCTGTGGCAACAGAAGCATTGGGATCGGCGAATTTTGGGCAAGGATCAGGATCAGTCAGGCTCCATGAAGTTGATTGCACAGGAAAGGAAATATCGTTGTCCCAATGCTCTCATAGATTAAACACATCTAACACTTGTGGTCATAGCAGGGATGCCGGCGTAAGATGTGGGAAAGCAGCAGGTGAGTGAGATTGTATTTTCTAAGGCAGAAAGAATTTGCCATTATTACCATTCATTGCAGTAATTATTTTAAATCTTATGCATTATATTTTTATAGTCTATTCAGCGAAAAGGATGTTTTAAATACACCACCGTCTGTTCTCGACTTTCTTTGCGCCGTACATTGATTGAAGCAAACCAATTCTTTCCAAAAGAGCATGAAAGCATGGATGCGTTCCCCCATTTATCAACAGCAATTAATTAATCATACAATTTTATACAATTGCATAGCTCTACAACTCGACTTGTGACGGTTTGTAAACGCATGGAAAATCCTTCACAAAGGCTAACATTTAAATTGCATCTGTATTTTCTGGTGTCATTATCTAAGAACAAAATTATGCTTTTATATAGAACATTCCCATTTTGTACGGTGAGTACCTGCCGTTGGCATTTGGTACAGTCTGATGAGAGTCAATTAAGGTCGTGGCTAGCTACTCCGGCTAAAACACCAGTCTACTTTTCTTTTGTGTGCATTCCGAAGGCATGGTTTTATTTCCTCATGTCATTAAGTATGAGAACATGGAGATCTCCTACTGTACTTAATACCTTTATAAATATTTATCATATATTTAAAAAAATGGACAGATGAAGGGTAATTGGAATGTTCTAATGACGCTCGTTTACTTAGGTTGGCTGGACGTAAAGATAGATAGTTTGTATTCCAAATTATTGTGCTAATAAGCTTGCAATTGCTCTAAATATTTTTCAACCATTGATATTCTTGAAACAAACACTAATATATTAAAATGGGCAAATTCTGAACACATTATAAGACAAATAATAAAATGTGCCCATGCACCTACAATGTAGTGGATGGAGATTCATTGAAAGAGTAATAGCTCTGTCGATATTTATTAAGTTTTGTAATAATTCATATACAACCAAATGTTTTTTGTCAGAATTGCTCTAAATTCTGAATTATATAAACGCGTTGGCAAATGTAAAAAATGTACAAAACAGCCAAGAATTCCAAAATAAGTATATTTGTCAGTCTTTCTGTTTGGGTCTAGCATTATAGAATGTAATATTTGTTTAGGAAAAATGTTTAAGAAATTTGTTTAAGAAAAATATTAGTGTATAATGCATGTACCAAGAAGAATGGCTGACAGGAAGTGAAACATATAAATTGTCTATAAAAAATGTATTTATGGTTCGCGGCCGAAAACCATCATATTTCCTCAAATGTCCCTATTCCAACACATACTTAAATTAAAAGAACTTTGTGTAGGATTTCAAAAGTTACTTAAGTTATATAAAGATGCCCGCGGAAGTATGTAGAAGCATTTCTGTTAATATAAAAAGTACGTACATCATTTTTCGTGCGGTCGAAATATCGGTCTAGTTTAGATCTGAAAGAATGGAGACATCGTTTTCAGCAAAGCAACCCAAAACATGAATTGATGTCGATCCCGTGTGCGACAATTGGCACTAATAGATATATAGTTTCTTCAAAATCTTTAACGATAAATTGGATATAGGATCTTATTTCGTTGACTATTTGTACAATTCATGTGTCTGTTTTTGATTAACCTTTTCCAACTTTGTTCCATCCGTGTTACTAAAAATAGCTTAAAATTTCTTTACGGCTTAGAAATAAAGCGTGCATCACGATTTGGTGATTGATTAGGAATTTCATATTTTAAATTTTAATGCAATTGTTTTAATTTTTTTTTTCCTTGCAAATTCACCGCCCTATTTATCACAAATAGTTAGTATGTACGAAGTTGTTCATGCATATCAATTTTATGTCAACATTTTCGCATTTCACCTTGCTTCAAAGACTTTCCAATCCGTCATCTGTTAAGGGGTCTGTAATTATCAACGGTTTGATATGCAATGCAGATAACTTTTGTCGGAAAATACCGCTAAAACGGCGTCGCTAAAACTACATCCAACAGATTTTTGGGACAAAATCCTTTCAATAAAATGTGTAGTTATTAAGTCTCGTGTTTAGCATGTGTAGCACTCTTTAAAATTTGTCTACAAATTTTGGAAAATTGACAATTTTGTTAAAATCGAAAATAATTGCATAAAATTAAGATAATCTTTTAAACTTACACCGGAATATTAAGGAAAGTTCCTGGAAATAAACAAAAATTCTTGAAAATTGACCAAAAAAATTCATAATTTCCCTGAAATGAAACAAATTTCTCTATAATTGTCAAACGCTTCACAAAAATTTTAAGGAGAATAATAAAAAATGACAAAATTTCCCGTCAATTGAGAAGGAAACAAAAAAGAACCAAAATGAACGCCAAATGTCCTTTAAATTGACAAACAATTCGCGGAAATATTAAGGAAATGGCCCGAAAATAAAGAATATTCTATTTAAAATGATAGAAATTTCCTAAAAAATGCACCAAAAAAATCTTGAGAGGTGACCTTTCTTCACTTCAGTAATTGCTCCGCGGACATTGGCCATTTAAATGTCCATTCATGTGTCATATTCATGGCATTCGTACCTCATTCATGCACCGTGTTCATTGCAATGTGCACACTAGTGTAATGTAGGCTACGTAAATTAAATAGAAAATAACTTGGTGTTTCTTTTTTCTACATTTTTTTATTAAAAGGATTGTTCCAAGTGTATTTTCACGCTCTACGCGCAAAAATGGTAGATCATCTCCCATACAGTACGCCCGCTCAACGCGGGATCGAGATCGGATATGCCCATTCAAGCTGTGCGCATCACCTTTGTTGTTTAACTATGGCGCGTGATGATCAACTATACAGTGACACTCGACTACGAGAGTTTGAACATCTGAAGTCGGATGTATCATTCGCTACGTATAGAAGGAAGGAGGGGGCTGGAAGCCTATTCTTTGCGCCGCTATCACTTTTGATTAAAACTTATAGCAAGTTGGCCATTATGGGTTTTTTCCTTAACAAAGGTGAACGGTATCGGTAGCGTATGGCTGCCAAATAGCGATTAAGGCCAATCGCACACTTTTTTTTTATCTTTGCTTGCTCACCTAGCTGATCTAAAACGTACAAAGGATTTTCCATCTGCCAAAAATATATACATCATATGGGGGAAAATTATTCCTGTAAACTGTGAAAAGGGATACCGTGGCAGTAGGCTACTTATTTCAACTTCCTCTTTGTGGTACAAAATACATGAATATATTAAGGCATTTAGCAAGGTGTTTGAAATGTTATATTCCGTTAGGAGGACTAATTTCATCAGCAATTATTTTCACCAGCAAGTAAGAATGTAAATATTACCACATCGAATGCGACCCTCTCCTTTACTAAATATTTCTCCTACATTTCCCTCCTACATTTCCGTCCACGAATCCCAGCAATAAGCATTGTTTTTTCCTCAAATCAGCAATCACCAAGTTTCTCTTTCCTCTCCCGTTTACTAAATTATAATTCCTACCACTCTGCCTTCAAAAACAAGTCCCCTAACATCTTGCTACACCAAATTAAAACAATTTCAAAACATTATCCGTCCCTTTATTTAGTTTTCCTCCCTATTCACTAAGTTTCCAACCCATGCGCCCTGTCTTCCCCTTCCATACACCTAGTCTCCATCCACCCAAGCATCTAATCTATCTCAGAATATTTTCTTCCATACCCTCCTCCTCTCGCCTATTTAAGTACTTTTTTACTTCACGCATTGTACTCCTGTCATCCACACATAGTTCGCTACCACCAAGCAGTTATACGTATAGTCTGCGCCCCTCGCGATTAGTTTTTCACTTCCTTTCACCAACGTTTTCCCCTCTCACCACCCTAACTATCAATAATATCAATAATATCAGTACGTTTGCCAACCATACACATTTTCTAAATTATACCACCCACAACCATGCAACCAACTCACAATTTAACCAACTCAGAACTTAACCAATCGCAACCACCAACCATACCGCTATTGCTGCTTTCAACCACCCTATCTCTAAGTTCTACCGCCAACATTTTCAGATTATACACTGTTTCCCATTTATCCAACTATCTCGTATCGCTCACACACAATGGCCCAATTTCTCTCACTCACGTACACACACACATCCATCCACACAAATATCCATACATACACACACACACACACACACATTCACACCCCTCCCCCCCTCCTATGCACCCATTAGCCCACACAACCATCCACCCACACACCCACACACCCACACACCAACACACCCACACATCCATCCACCCACACACCCATCCACTCATTCACCCATCAACCCATCCACTCATCCACACCTCAACCCACACACCCATCCACCCTTCCACCCAGCCATACACCCATCCACCCACTCACGCACCCATCCACCCACACTTACATCCACCAACACGCCCATCCACCCACACGCCCATCCACCCACACACCCATCTACCCACATACCCATCTACCCATCACCCGTCCACCGACACACCCAACCATCCACACACCCATCCATTCACACACCCGTCAACCCACACACCCATCCATTCACACACCCATCCACCCACACACCCAGTACCCCAAACACACCCATCTACCCACACATCCATTCTTCCACCCACCCACCCACACACCCATCAACCTACCATCCCATCCACCCACACACACATCCACCCACACACCCATCCACCCATACATCCATCCACCCACACATCCATCTAACCACACACCCATCCATTCATCCTCTCATCCACCCAAACACTCATCCACCCACACACCCATTCACCCACATACCCATCCACCCACACACCCATCCACCCACACACCTATACACCCACACACCCATCCACTCACACACCCATGCACCCACAAACCCATCCAAACCACACACCCATCCACCCACACCCACATCCACCCACACACGCATCATCCCACACACACATTTATCCATCCACCCGCACACCCATCCAATCCACACACCCATCCACTCACCCACCCACACACCCATCCACCCACACACATATCCATACGCACACCCATCCACCCACACACCCATACACCCACACACCCACACACTCACACACCAATCAACCCACACACCCACACAATTATCCACTTACACACCCATCCACACAAACATCCCCTCAAACACCAATCCACCCACACACCAATCCACCCACCCACACACCAATCCACCCACACCATAATCCACACGCACACCCATCCACCCACACACCCATACATTCATACAACAACCCACTTACACACCTATCCAACCACACACATACCCATTTACTCATACACTTATCCTCCCACAAACCCATCCACCCACATCCACCCACACACCCATCCTCCCACACACCCATTTGCCCATCCACCCACACACCCATTCACCCATACACCTATCCAACCCACACACCCATCCACTCATCCACCCACACACCCATCCACTCATCCACCCACACACCCATCCACTCACACACCAATCAACCCACTTACCCACACAACAATCCACTTACACACCCTTCCATTCATCCACCCACACCCACATCCACCCACACATCCGTCCACACTCACACCCATCCATCCATCCCTCATCCACCCACACACTCATCCACCCACCCACACACCCATCCACCCACATACACATCCATCCACACACCCATCCACCCACACACCAATACACCCACACACCCATCCACCCACACACCCATCCACCCACACCCACATCCACCCACACACCCATCATCCCCACACACATTTATCCATCCACCCACACACCCATCCACCCGCACACCCATCCAATCCACACACCCATCCACTCACCCACCCACACACCCATCCACCCACACACCCATCCACCCACCCACACATCCATCCACCCACATACCCATCCACCCACACACTCATGCACCCATCTACCCACACACCCATCCACCCACACCCCATCCACCCACACTCACACATCCACCCACACACTCATGCACCCATCTACCCACACACCCATCCACCCACACCCCATCCACCCACACTCACACATCCACCCACACACCCATCCACTTACCCACACATCCATCCACCCACATACACATCTATCCAAACAACCATCCCCCACACACGCATTCACCCACACACCCATTCACCTACCCACACACCCATCCACCCACACACCCATCCACCCACACACCCATTTACCCACATACCCATCCACCCACACACCAGTCCACCCATCTACCCATATACCCACACACCCAACCACCCACACACACACATCCACCCACACATTCATCCACCCACCCCACACACCCATTTACCCACATACACATCCATCCACACAACCATTCCCCCACACACGCATCCGCCCACACACCCATCCACACAGCTATCCACCCACATAACTATCCATACGCACACCCATTCACCCACCCACCCATACACCCATACACCCACCCACTTACACACCTATCCACCCACACACATACCCATTTACTCATACACCCATCCTTCCACACACCCATCCACCCACATCCACCCACACACCCATCCTTTCACACACCCATTTACCCATCCACCCACACACTCATCCACCCACACACCCATCCACCAATACACTCACACACCCATCCACCCACATACCCATCCACCCACACACCCATCCACCCTCCACCCATCCACGCACACACCCATCCACCCACACACCCATCCAGCCACACATCCATACACACACCCATCAACCCACACATCCACCTTCCCACACACCCATCCACACACACACACACATTTTACACCCTCTTATCATCCACGTGTCTCCTCCACCTATAAAGGTCAGCTATATACCCACAATGCTTTGCAGTAACGTGACTTGTCCTTAACCAAAAAGACACAGCAAAAAACAAACCAGGGATTCACACTTCGATCACCAATCCAGCCATCTACGCAATCGTGGAACCTCTCAAGGACCGATCGACGCAGCAGATCACCAACCCCAAACCTTACTCCACAAAAATGCCCTTGCACTTAAAAACAACCATGTAAAATTAACACAGTCCTACAGTAAACACCGACCCACCAACCTATTCTAATAAATCTTTGACCCATAAAACTAACCAACCACCCTAAAGAACACCCGCCAAATCAAACATACCACCCAACGACCGTAGAAACCCAACCACACACCAAACATAAAACCCACCCATTGATGTGTGGACGTTAAACCTCCAACCAAACCAAACTCTAACAAGCCAACCATACGCCAACCCTAAAAACGTAGAAACATACCTATAAAAAAACCACTCACCCTAAAAACACACACAAACCATCCACCAAAATATTACGCACCCACCCCAATACAATCTACCCCAATAAACATCCGAACCACCCAATAAAAAAAAAGCGTGCGCCCACGCACCTACCCTCAGCCACCCACCCACCTACCCTTAGCCACCCACCCACCTACCATAAGCCATCCAACCTCAGTCGCCAATCCACCTACCGTCAACCAACCGACTTCTACCACACACCCAACTACCCCTAGATTTTCACCCTCGGCCACCTATCCTCAGCTAACCATCCACCCTCAGCCAACAATCCACCTACCCTCGGCCACCTACCGCAACCCACCAACTTTCAGAATCCCACCCACCCAACGTCAGCCACCCATCCACCTAATCCTCATCCAACTACCTGTCTTCCTACTTCATTCATCAACTCTCCTAACCTCAGTCACCCACTGTCGGCCACCTACTCTCAGCCAAGCTCTCACCTACCCTAATTAACCCACTTACCTCAATAACCCATCCACCTACTTCAGTCACCCACCCACCTACTTCATTAATCAACCCACCCAACAATAACCACCCACCCACTAACGCTCAGCCACCCACGCACCTACCTCAATCCACCTTCCCACAGTCACCAACCAACCGACTTCCAGCCACCCACCCACCTACTTTCAGACACCCATCCAACTACCCTCAGACACCAACCCATTCACCCTCAATCACCCATCCAAATTCAGCAATCCATCCCCGGCCACCTACTTATCATCCGTCATTGACCACCCTCCTCTCTCCTTGACCTGCCCACCATTACCAACCCATCCATCCTGGACTACATACCCAACAACCCTAGCTAATCCACACCCACCAAGCCGCCTCCTACCCTAACCAACCCACCCACTAGTTTTCTCCAACCCACCCAATTCCTACGCACTCAACACCCATCTGTGACCCACTCTCTTCCACCCATCCACTCTCTAACACCCACCGGCAGCAACCTATCCATCCTTATCAACCACCCCTCAATATAACCCACTTACTTTATTCACCCACATGCATCAGCAATTACACCAACAAACAACCATGTCAACCACTTACCTTACCATCCATCCACTCTGCGCCACACACCCACACGCTCACCACCGTGCAAAAAATCATTCTTATAAATCCAGCATCACTCGCCCAACCGACCCACCCTTATTCAGTCACCCAGACACACTTACTCGCCTGTCAGGCATATCAACAACTCGCCCACCAGTATGCCCTAAATACCAACCCACTTCCTCTCAGCCACCAATTCACGAGCCCTCAGTCACCCACCCATTTCTCCATATTCTCCCATCCACCGTAAAGCCCACGCACTTACTCTAAATCCAACAGCCACCTATCCACCCAACCTCACCAACCACCACCTGCAACCCTGACCAACCACCCGTTTATATCACCCACCCATCAGCCCGTATCAGCAACCAATCCATCACCCATCCATCATGCCAACGACCTACCATCCACCTTACCATCCATCCTCCCAATCCCACTCTCACCATCCACCTATCCTCATCAACGAACCCACCGCTTTTGTCAAATACACACTCATCCTCATCAAAGAATCAGCCACCCACATCAACCCACCCTCACCAAGCATCCACCCACACACATTAACCACCCGTACAACCTCATAAGTCACCCGTTCAATTTCATAACCACCCGACCAACCTCATCCACTCACTATTATGTACCTACCCACTTAGCATAATCCACCCATTCAGCCTGCTCCACCCACTCACCACAGAAACCCACCTACCATGGTCCACCCTAATCCACTACGATAAATCTATCCATCCTGGTCCACCCACCAACACTAAACCACTCACCCACCCTGGTCCACCCACCCTGGTCCACCCACCCTGGTCCACCCACCCTGGTCCACCCACCCTGGTCCACCCACCCACCCTTGTCCACCCATCCACCCTGGTCTACCCACCCACCTTGGTCCACCCACCCACCCTGGTCCACCCATCCACCCTGGTCCACCCACCCACCCTGGTCCACTCACCCACCCTGGTCCACCCACCTACCCTGGTCCACCCACCCACCCTGGTCCAACCACTCACCATGGTCCACCCACTCACCCTGATCCACTTACCCACCCTCGGTCACTCACCCACACTGGTCAACCCATTCACCCTGGACAACCACTCCACCCTTGTCCACCTACCCACCCTGATCCACCCATTGATCTCGACCCACTGCATCCTGCCTGGTCCACTCACCCACCCGATTCACTCACCCAACCTGATCCACCCACAAAGCATGATAAACCCACCCGGGTACACCCTCCCAACCACCGTCCACGATAAACCCACTAATTGTGATCCACCTATTCACCTTGATCCATCTATCAACCATGATGCATTCGACGGCATCCCTGCACCCACTCATTCACCTTCTTTGCATCTGCCACCATCAAAAACTAATTTACCTTTATATTTCTTTGGAACTCAGCCTATTCAATCCTGCCTGCTTGCCACTTGCTCCAACTATATTTTCACCCATCTACCATCAAACCGACATAAAGCATCTATCCCATTCCACTTTCAACAATTCGTCCCACACACCCTTTCATATTTCCACCCATCCACACTTCCACTTGCATACTTTTTACCCACCATATTTACCGTGATTCCGAACACACGCTCAAAAACCAGCATGCCACCATCCTGCCATTACCCACCCCATTCCAATTCAAACGCCACTCACTCCATAACCACCCACCATGCCTCCTACCTCAACCCTTATTCCATCCAGTGCATCTTTCCCATCAACCAACCCTATCTGCGGCACACCCTCTTTCCCACAAATTATAATAGGTTTTAATTGTCGAAATTCGGTTATTCAAAATTCGGTAGAATCAGCTGATGTTTTTTCCTCAATAAAAGTAAACAAAAACTGAAGTTATTCGCTCAAGTAGTAAATTACAAATAAACATTGTTACTTCCGATGAGAACTTGGGAAAACTCTGAAGACACGTTGAATAGTAGTTCACACAATAGATTAAATATATTTTCTTCTGCCTTCCGTAAACGGCATAAACAGATCGTATTTATTCAAGATAGAATGCAGAAAAACGTAACTAATAGTCCTTCGATAAGACAGCTTTTCGACCTTTCACCTTCGTTGCTTTGGCCGAACTACGCAACATTAACAAAAAAGTCATTTCCTGACGCTAAAAGAAGAAAGCCTACTCATGAACATGCGTAAATGAGATTACCAATGAAAAGCTTACACCTTGAAATTTGCGTAAGACGTAATTACCTCAAACCAATCAGCGAACTGATGTTCATGAGATTAAAGAGCTGGAGCGTTTCCTGAGAAAATTGGCCTTTAGGACTTCTTTGTTGGCAACAATTCAATTCGATCTTTTTTAAAGACAAGACTTAACTTAAATATTCCATGGGAATGAATTTTCTCTCATTGTCTGATACTGCTTAAAGGGACAGAGGACACATAATAAAAGGAGAGGATGGGCTATGACCTAGCTAAATACGACATAAGCAACCTCGAAATTCAACCACTCTGAAGATTGAATTAGGTAAAAGAAACCTACGTAAAAGTTTTGGAAAAATTGTATGACCTTGTTCGATTTACAACATATTGTGTAGTTGAAGTATTCTATTGTCAAGATACTTTTTGTCAAGATTGTTTTCGTTCTTTTCAGTGTCACGAGAACATTTACGCTACTGAAGCCGACATGCACTGCGTGCAGGCCTAATGATATCGGAAGGCATTTGCTCTGCTGTCCCAGCCTTTTACTTTATGAAACCTCATTTGGTATGATTTTGGGATATTGCTAAATACCGGCGGTGAGTCATGCTCAGTCTTGCAGAGGTAGGTATCATAATCAATTGAATGACGCAACTTTGTTGGGCCCTAGTTGTTATGGCCATTTTTGACACAAAAGTAGATAACACTTTTATTTCACATTCATCTCATCGCGACCCTCCCCTACTTTGTATTCACATATACATATATGTGGGGATGAGATATTGTAGTCACTTTGCTGAACAGACAAAGAACTGCCTGTATATCCTACACTAAATGCCCCCTCTCCCTTGGTATTAGGTGGATGGTGCATGTCCGTGTGTTTGTGTGTGTTGGGGTGAGGGGGTGGGGGCGTGTATGTGTATGCGTATGCAATAATCAATTTTGTGTCACTTATAACTCAACAAATATAATACACACATGTACCACAATTGGTGGACGGGTACCCCTGGCTCGCTGGCTTGGAACTTTTGTCTCTAACGTTTTGGGGTACAAAGGTCACAGGTCAAATGGGACAAGTTTTTGGTGATGGCTGTATCTTTGAAGGAATTACTTTGTACCTTTACAAATTGCATAGGTGGGTAGGGTTTAATATTCTGACAAATATTTAAAATAATTGGAGGTCCAAAGGTCATAGGTCAAGGGTCAAAGTGTTTTTTATGCAAATTGTTGGGGTTTCTTAAAGTCAAAAAGTACAAGACCTATACCAAACCAATGTGGTACCATGACACCCTGATACAAGAAGTTGTGCCACGTGTAGACCCATGGGTCAAAAGCTTAAATGTCACAGTGCTATTGACCTTTTTCACCATTTCCATACGACAAAAGAAATTATCATTCTAACAAAACTTTAAAATAATTGGAGGTCAAATGGTCAAGTGTCAAAGGTCAAATAAGTGAGGGTTTTTTTTGCAAAATTTTGCGGATTCTTAAACTCAAAAGTACAAGACCTATACCAACCCTATATTGTACCATGGCACTTTGATATATGAATTTGTGTCTCGTATAGGCTCTGGAGTCAAAAGGTCAAAAATAACAGAGCTCTCGACTTTTGCACCATTTCCCCCTATAGTTATAAATTTGTACGTCTGACGTGAGCATGAATGGTGTCATACAGTAGATAACGATACATGAAAGAATTTCAGAAGTTATTTCAGTGATTAGGATCAAGGGTCAGAGGTCACAGGTCAAATATTAGATTTTAGGGGGTAATCTTATACTACTTTGTACATTTTGCGGCATCTTACACTCAAAAAGAACAAGACCTATACCAACACTATGTTATACCAAGACAGAAGGTCAAAAGTCGCAAAGCTATTGACATTTCTTCACCATTTCCCACTATCGTTATGGAAGACCTATACCAACCTAATGTGGTACCATGACACCTTGATACATAAATTTGTGCCCCGTGTAGACCCTTGGGTCAAAAGGTTAAAGGTCACAGTGCTTTTGAGCTTTCACCATTTCCCCAATAGTTATATAATGGTACGTGTGACGTAAGCATATATGGTGTCATGCAATAGGTACGATAGATGTGTGAGAAAAAAAAAATCATCACTTATTTCAGTGATTAGGGTCAAGTGTCAGAAGTCAGAGATCAAATGTGTGATTTTAGGGGTGAATTATGTACTAATTTGTACAATTTTGCGGCATCTTAAACTTAAAATGTACAAGACCTATACCAACCCTATGTTGTACCATGACACAAGGTCAAAGGTCACCGAGGTAGTGACCTGTTTGCACCATTTTCCTTATAGTTATGGAATGGTAGGTGTGACGTTAGCATGGATGGTGTCATACAGTAGGTACGATAATGTGAAAAATTACAGAACTTATTTCAGTGATTAGCATGAAAAATCAGAGGTCAAATATGTGATTTTAGGGGAATTATATATTCATTTGTACATTTTTGCGGTATTTTAAACTAAAATATACAAGACCTATACCAACCCTATGTTGTACCATGGCACCTTGGTACATGAATTTTTGTCCTATTGTTTCTAAGGTCAAAAAGTCAAAGGTCACAGAGCTATTGACCTTTTTTACAATTTTTCCCTATAGTTAACTATGGAATAGTAAGGGTGACGTGAGCATTAATGGTGTCAAACAGTAAGGTACGATAAATTTAAAAAATATCAGAAGTTGTTTCAGTGAGCACAAGTCAAGGGCCAGAGATCAGAGGTCAAATATATTAATTTAGCGGGTAATTTTGTACTAAATTGTACATTTTTGCGCCATTTTTATCTCAAAAAGAACAAGACCTATACCAACCCTATGTTGTACTGTGATACCTTGGTACATGGAATTGTGTCCACATATAATCTAGGAGTCAAACGGTCAGAGATATAACAGTACTCCCATGCAGGGGCGTAGCGACCGGGGGTGTGGAGAAGCGGGTGTCACACCCCAACCGCAATTTTTGTCAGGGAAATGGTCACTTTGTCGGAAAATTTTCATCGATCTTCCCTAATGAGATGAACGATCGGAAATGAAGGCATTGCCAACAAAAGAAATAAATAGTTTTGTCAGGGAATTTGAGCTATTTCGGGAAACTTAATCATTTATAACCTTGAAAACGAAACTTCATCAACTGATGTTCATCGCTAATTCTTTGTTCTCAATTTACAGAGAAAAATTAATATTCACATGATTAAACACATCAACTAACTCCTTGTCTGTACAAGACTGCAGATCTGGTTTTCAACAAGCTAAGTTGTATCAAATATTGAAGCTATTGTTTCAACCAGTTTTATAATATAAGAGATCACATAACGCTCTCGTCCCTTATAACCATGGCAACTTGTGGCTGCTGCAAGTTGGTAGAGGATCTCCTGAGTCCCACTTTTCATCAACTACGTAAATTTCACTATTCGAATGGTATATTCATCAGAAATCCCTGGTAGAACAATTACGAGAAAGCTAGTTTTGTCACGGTCAGGATAGAGAAAAAACGCAAAACTAAGTTACAATGTGAACTGTGTAACTGACAATTTGATAATGACTATCGGAAACACCATAATGTGAAATATCATCTATTTTCAAAAGGAGTGCATAAACCATTTGAAACTGTCAATGCCCCCGTTAATCCGTTTGTTGCAGCTGCAGTTGCATCAAGATTTAGAACGAGCGCGAAAATTACGGAAGTCAGTACCGATGAAGCTCATCATTTACCTGTAGGCCTTCCAAGTACCAGCGTGACCCGGACTGGGGATGCTGAGGCAAAAATCCATACTGAAGCAAGAGAAGATCCTCAGTCTGAAACTGATGTTGGGAATGATGTGTTGCTATTATTGAATTCAGATTTTCATAGACCAATGGCTTCCATCATTAATTGCGAATTGACTGGTACAAGACAAAGTTAACAAGTCTAGAGTGTTTGTAGAGATAACCCATGGCAATACGAAGCATACTATTTGTGGGTCAATAGTGTTGAAAAAAACAAAATATTTTGCGTGTTTTTCTTCTTCTGTAGTTCAAAACAAATGGTACCTAAATGGACGTTGGTGTTTCAGTTTTAAAACAAAACGTCCGCAAGAACAATGGAAACGTATAAGGGGCCTAAATAGTTATATTTTTATGCTGTTTTTGGGTGATATTGCTGTGTAAATCTGTGTTGATTGTACATAAAATATCAGCCATAAAATGCTAAAAATTGTAGAGCTTTTAGAGGCTTCGCCCTCTGGTCCCCTACCGTGGCTTCGACTCTGAACCCCACTAGGGGCCCTAAGGCGGGCCCCTAGACCCCACGCCATTGATAAAAACAATGAAAAAGTGTATTTTGCGGTTTTGCTTCTTCTGTAGTTCATAACATATGCTACCTAAATGAACGCTGGCGTTTCAATTTGAAATCAAAAAGTCCACAAGAACAATGGGAACGTATAAGGGGCCTAAATACTTAAGTTTCCATGCTGTTTTGAGGTGATATTGCTGTGTAAATTTGTGTTGATTTTAGATCAAAAATCTGCCATAAAATGCCAAAAATCGCAGAGCTTTCGGGGGCTTCGCCCCCTGGACCCCTACCGGGGCTTCGCCTCTCAACCCCAATACAGGCCCTAAAGCGGGCCCCTAACCCCCACGCTGTTGAGAAAAGCAAAGAAAAAGTGTATTTGGCGGTTTTGCTTCTTCTGTAGTTTATACCATATGCTACCTAAATAAACGCTGCCGTTTCAATTTGAAAACAAAAAGTCCCTATGAAAAATGAAAACGTATAAGGGGCCTAAATAGTTAAGTTTCCATGTTGTTTTGGGGTGATATTGCTGTGTAAATCTGTATTGATTTTAGATAAAATATTAGCCTTAAAATGTCTAAAATCGCAAAGCTTTCAGGGCGTCGCCTCTGGACTCCACTGGGGGCCCTAAGGCGGGCCTCTAGACCCCACGCCGTTTGGAATTTTGCTTCGCGCTAGCATTGACGCCTACGGCGTCAAACATTCTGTCGAGAAATTTTCCTTCACACCTCCCCAATAAAATTTCTTAGATACGCCCCTGCTCCCATGGGCAGTACAATCCATCAACATTGATAAAAAAGATAGCTAATTTTGTCTCAACATTTGCTTGTACTCCAGCTCACATAGGTACTGCAATCCATTAAAATTCACAAAGCTATAGTGACCCTGTTAGCTGTTTCTCCCACTATATTGTGCGCTAAAAGTTATGAGATCAGCAACTCTGTGGATTGCTTTCTTGTTAAGTTTTGTTGTCTCTAAACTAAACAATTATTATTTCGCATATTCTAACCTCAACATTGATCCTGGAAAAGAAGAAAAGGAATACAAATCGCTGTTTTTCATTTCACATTTTTTTTAAGTTGTATCGTCCCATTAAGCTTTCCTGTCTACTTTATATACTGGTATACGCATGCGCATCTTATATGTGCTACACAATTGAACAATAGTTATTCTAATAATTGTTTGGTTTTAAAGGAGGCATTAGGTATGAAATCATTATTCCATATGATAGAGAATAATAATCTACATCATCTACGATGGATGGGATTTGCTTTCCGAAAGTGGGGGCCTGGGCAAAGTCAAAAGTGGGGAAAAACCGAAAAATCATGCTAAGATGCAAAAAAATCACCATAACAAAAAAATACAAATTTGGAAAAAGTGAGGAAGATTTTTGACCATAATTTTGTGTTTCTTGTTTAGAAAAAGCCACTTTGTTGCTTATACCACGGAGTATACCGCGAACAAGGCCGGAGCCAGGATTGAATTATGTATCGGGACATTTTCGTGAATTGTTTGGCCAATTTAAAGAAAATATTTTGGCCAATTAGCCAAAATAAACCAGGCAGGATGTGCGTGATAACGTATTTGATGACTCAGTTTTGTCATGATTAATTGAACATGTTGGGACAAGGGTTTGGAGTCTTTTTAGAGTGGAGCAGAGAGAAAAGTACTCCCTGAAAGGTTTTCATTCGATTGGTTAAATTGGGAAACTGTTTACAAACAATTGAAGGAAAGTTTGGTATTATTTGGCAACATTTCCCGATAATTGATCAAACTTTACCGAAAGTCAAACACAAAATAACCCCAAAATGAAAACAAAATTCCTGCAAATTGAGAGAGATTTTCCAAGTACAGATAGAAATTTCACAAAAAATGAAGAAACTACCGAAAATAAAAATAAAAAATTGCCCTAAAATGACGAACTTTTTCAAACAGTGCACAAAAATGAAAGAAATTTCCTAAACATTAAAGAAAATTTACCAAAAATCGAAGAAAAATTTTCCCAAGCCAAAACTAAGGACATTTTAATTTTCAAAAATTAAAGAAAATTGTACGAGGATGAAAAAATAGAAATCCCAAAGATCGAAAGAGATTTCCCAAACCAACAAACATTGAACTGTTCAATGAAATTTCCATTCTTTTTTTTTTACATAAACCGTGACTAAGAATTATTTCACGGTAAAGAAAAATCTCAGAGAGTGGGATGCGCTTCCCTTTCCTGTGAATCCGAGCCCTGACCGCGACCACTAATTTCTTCAGGATTGATGTCCATTGGTAGAGGAAGGCAAGTGTTTGTGAAATATGAACAGCATGTGTGGAATCTTGGAATCAATTGCGGCAATAATATTTGCAAAACGTTTCAGAGGCATTCGAGTAGCATGGAGTCTAGTAGTCGTATTAAGAGAAACCTATACAGGTAGTGACCAATCAGGAGCAAGTTTTCCTGTCACGTGACTAATTGCCATGAATATTCATGAATATTCATAGAAAATGCAAATTACAGTAGGTGGAATAGTAGCTCCTGTTTGGTCACTACCTGTATAGGCTCCTCGGATGCCACGCTCCATTCTTAGGCTCCTCCCACACGACCGAAGGTCGTCAAATCTTTTGGAGGGGTAGGGGATAAACGCACAATAACAAACACAATGTCTTAATTCAATTTTCTCTTTCTTATCTTAGTGGTGGCTCTTATAAGAGCCTTAGGGTTCTTATCGATCGCCCAATCGACCTGCTGCTGTCCTTCTCCGATGGCTCTTTGGTGTTCGCCTTTGTCGGTATCTTTCTTTGATTCTTCAGGGGTCTCGTTGCCTTCTTTTACCATGCTAAAAACAGCAAGGTTGAAAACAGCAATACAAAACACCTATTTGCAGCTCCAAACTCTTCACACGTCTTGGTAAGCATGGACAATGGATGCCGTAATTACATCGCCTTCTGCATGATTAAACTCGTCTTTGAAAGGTGTTAAACAGTTGCATCTGTTTTCGCGGTCTTCCATGGCTTTATCGTAGTTGATAGGTCCAGTCGATAGATAGGCTACATTTTCTAAGGACTTCAAAAATTACTTAGGCTAAGACTTCCCACTCTATGATGATGTATTTGCTCTGAATAAGAATAAAAAGAATAGATAAAGTTTGCTCTGTTTATGCTTTTTGATTCGATCTCTTTGACCAATCAGAAGCCAGCAGCAAAAAAAACACAATTAAAACCACTTCAAATGGTGGGAATTGGTGACACGTTTTAACTCTTTTCTACTGGTGTGAAGTGTTTTCAACTGATGTGAACTGTTTTCAACATGTGTCAACTGGTCTCAACAGGTATTGTCTCTGGTTTTGACAGGTCTGAACTGTTTTTAACTGGTCTGAACTGTTTTCAACAAATGATCTTAACAGCTTTTGCAACAGTTCTGAACTGTTTTCAACAGGTGTCAAATGAACTTAACAGGTATTGTCTCTGGTTTTAACAAGTCTGAACTATTTTCAGCTAGTCTAAACTGTTTTCAACTAGTCTTAACTGTTTTCAACTGGTCTGAACTGTTTTCAACTGGTCTGAACTGTTTTCAACTGGTCTGAACTGTTTTAACTTGTCTAAACTACTTTCAAAAGGTGTCAAATGGTCTTAACATGTTTTTCAACAGGTCTGAGCTGGTCTGAGTTGTTTTCAACAGGTTTCAAATGGTCTTAACAGGTTTCTCAACGAGTCTGAACTGTTTTCAACAGGTGTCAAATATAATTAACAGGTTTTGTCTCTGGTTTAACAGGAAGCAACTATTTTTACCAGAAACAACTGTTTGTGGCAAGTTGGATATTCATTTGAAAAGCTATTTCAAATGAGGAATTTTACAAAAATCATTGATCGCACTTCCTTTACTAACTATAAATCAAATATTACATTGTTTAGAGAAAACGCAAAAGCAAATTTAAATGAATCAACTCAATTGGTTTCTATTTCTTTATTCACAAGCTACATAATTAATATTATGAACTAGGATATAACATGCAAATGTCAATTGAAAACATACTTTCGGAATGGCAAGATTTTGTTTACCCTGTAAAATGTCTATAGCCCTTTTTTGTTTTTACTAAAAAACATCATGAATAAACTACACTAAGGACAATGGAAGTTTTGAACACATACAAAAAAATAAAGAGAACACCTAACCAAGAAAAAATGTTTAACCTTAAAACTTAATACTTACGATCCAACAGCAGTTACCTTATACTAACTTATGTTACTACACATGCAATAAAGTCTTACCTTATTACAAAGCAAGTTGATAAAAAAAAGTGTCTCCATATACATCCAACTCTGAATTAAAAAATATGCCCATTTGGGCATGGGACGTTTTCTTATCCTTTGTCAGAAATGTTTTTAACTGTTCAGTTTTCATTTTCTGTTTCCAAACTATGAATTAAGAGATGTGTACACTTGGGCATGACAATAGTTTCTTATCCTTCACCCAAAATATTGTAAATTTTTGAGTTTCTGCTCCTTTCTTTTCTATTCTTGCTCCTTTCCCATTCCTGCTCTTTTTTTATTCTTTTACCCCCATCTTTCTTCTTACGTCGCTGAATGTCCTGCAGTTTCACATTTGTTGAATTTTGAAGCTTGCTTCCCAGCATTTCCTTTAATCAAGTCTCCTTGAGACATTCCAAAATGTAATTTGTAAAAATAGAGAAAAGAGAACTGCAGTGAAATTTCCAGGAGTATAGCTGTATGGATTTCTATTGGTTATTAGGAAAACGCTTATCCATTCCAGACGCTTACCGTAATTGACGTTAGAAGCGTCCGGGGCTCTTAGGAAAGTAATTTGTACCACTGTTTAGGTCCGAAGCTTCTTCCTAATAACCACCCATGCTGGGGGCATGTACAATGTGCTATTCAATAAAATGTTTTGAATTTAAACAAAAAAAAGCAACAAATATAAAAAAAAAAATAAGTCTTCAAATTAATAAAATGTACTATGTTATCACTGTCAGTCAAAAAATATTGGGTTGGCGCTTATCAGAGCAGGGGAGCTTAATACGTTAGAATACGGTATATCCAGTCTATAATGCGCAAGCGGATAGGAGTACATGACTCCAACTGGAAAGGACACCAGGCTGTCACAGCTTATCTCCCAAGCATCGCTGGTACTTGTTTACAGTTGAATGGACTGGACCAAGCAGCGTAAAGTGTCTTGCTCAAGAACACAAGTACCAGTGAGCCCTGGCTGTAAATTGGAATCAGTATGCTAGTTAATGCGCATGACACAATTTAACCAAATTGGTTTTTCCTATGCAGCCTAGCACTAATGACCCCTATGGTTGCCATTGCAAGTGTGGCCTTTACAAACTCAAAATCAACATTATTTTATAACAGGCCGAACAAATCAAAATTATCTACTTGCTGTACACTTTTTGTGGAAAGGTGTAAGAACAACACCTCCACTTTTCGATCACCAGATTCTTAAAAAAACTAGGTTATTTTTTTCTTGTAGAGCAGTCAGCTAAGTGACTCCCTGCAGTAGCTGACATTGATCAAGTTAAAGGAAATGTATTGACTAATAAATACACTGAGAAGTGAGCACCGCCGTACTGTAGGTGGGATCGATAAGATCACAGATTTCTCACAATCAAAATTGAAAACCGGAAGTGACGTTACATCTATACGGCGTTGCTCATTTCTGAATTTATTTATGGGACAATAAAAAATGTAATCTATGTAGCCACACACATTCTTTTAAAAGATTACAACATTTCGGTGAAGACAAATGCACGGACTTTGTTGTTATGTGTCCTTGTAAGCATTTTTTGTCCATAGAGATCCATGGAAGAACATGAAGATGGTATGAGGCAGTTAACTTACCATGTTTCTTTAGCTTGCACAGGAGCTGATCCTTTGAACTCGAATGTCTCCTTTTGTAATGCATGTGTGTTTTTGTATTTTCTGGATTTGCTTCCTCAGGCTCCATAGATGAGTTAAGCTCCTGCTTACAATACTCCCATGTGTGTGGTTGCATCACTAAACCACTCATAATGTTGTGTAGTTACAGGAGCACCACACAGAGAAACTGCATTCTTTTCCTTTCGCTCATTATTTTCTTTAACTTTGTTGACCTTAAGCTTCTAGTTGTTTGTTTTTTTCTTTCTGAAATATAATTAAATAGGATTTGAATGTTGTAAGGAAATCACTGTATTTTAATAGCACATCTTGAATAATATTTCAATTACCGTACCGACGTATTAAGCGCCCCTGCTCTAATAAGCGCCACCCAACATTTTATTTACTGATATCATAATCCATTTGATTAATAATATACTTAATATAAGACTTTAAATACTCAACTTAAGTTTTGTTACATTCTTTACTTATTGTGTGACGCTCACAATGTTTTTGTGTTGGTTATTGTGAGGCTAGTTAACATATATGTACAGGGCACTTAGAGTAGCACTCTAAACGCTTATTATAAAGTAGCTTTGGGCCTAAAAAGTGCTGCAATTTTATCTATATAAACGCCTTGGGCGCTTATTATGTCGCTTACAGTATTTGAATAAATAATACTGTAGTTCATCATTACCACTTTTTAGAGATTTGATTGTTTAGCGTGTTTAGCGTGTACACGCTAAACATTCACAAGTGCCCTAAACATTTACTAATTATTGAATTGTGAGTAATCATTTTTAATTGTCAAGTCTTGCTGTTGAAAATAAATATCATCGATTCAAATCACACACACACACACACACATTTGGCTGACAATATTCCAATTACTGACTTTTACAAACTGAAAAACAGATTAACATAATCCTTTTTAAATGCAAGAATCGCCAATGCGCAGTAATCCCCAATAAATGGAGATATTTTGCACTTTAGGCCAGACCTTATAATTTGATTAACAATCCCCAGTAGTTTGCTAACTCGCAGGAGTCACAACGGTTGAATTCATGTATTGTAGGCCACACTTGTAGGCCACACTTATAATTGTTAGGCTGCATAGGAAAACCTCAAGTTTTGTTGAATCTTGATTCTTATTAAAAACTCTTGCATCCATGAAACTCTAAAAAAAATTGCAGATAAACTTCTTCAAAATCCATTCCCAGAAAGAAAGAAAAAAGAATACAAACTTTACTCCCATGGATCCAGCTCTGCACTTAAAATTAGAAGACAAAGGAAACACTACAAATATGTTTGCCAAATTGAAGTATGGGTCGTTCTTAAAATGACAAATGTGGAACAAGCGGAGCCGCTTGAGGATGCATATTTGCAGTACTAGTAAACACTTCCCATCCCAAGCAGAGAACCATTGTAGATTATCCTGGTGTATGTATGAGATTATGTAAAAATAACCATCACAAGCATAATTTCACCCCAAAAGTCCACAGAGCCACACCAGAGTGTATCGATGGGAGTTTGGTAAATTCATCCCAAAACTTCCACGGAGCCAAAACAGGGAAAGCCTGCTTGAAAATATTGCTCAAGATAAATTCATTCATACTTAACCTAACATTTACGGAGATTCTGCAACTAGGCCTAAGCACAACCCCCTCCTCCACCCCTCCCCTTTCCCGCAAATAATGATCCCGGAGGCCCAATCCCAAACCACGGACCCCCATCTCCCCACGCCTTGAATATCAATCCTATTTAACACTGACCCACACGTGCACATATTTTCTGGAACAGCCCAATCTGATAATTTACTGAACAGACTGTATGTAGGCTTAGCCTAGCTCTATTAGTATTGCATAGCACTAAGCTCTTAGTCATATGTGATAATATGGTAGGCAAACAAGATTTGGAACAAAATAAATTGAATCAGATAAGGAATTTTAAGTGGAATATCTTTACATATACTTTTCATAAATCAGTTAAAAATGTGAATTTCTTGAAAATAACTTTTGAATTTCCATCATGAAACTCACCCTGGTTGTAAAGGATGTATACATGCTCTGATTTTTTCTGAGTTTTGTATAAGCTTTGTAATTCGTTTTGAACAAGAGTTGGCACTTGCAAGTGGTGGTACAATACTAATACCAGGCCTATTAAGAGTGTGATGAAATTAAAACATCACAATTCTCAAGTTTTCTTTAGGTTTTCGATAGGTAGGGGCCTACTAAACCGCAAGTATCAAACGTGGAGGCAAATAAGATTTGTATTAAATTTTAATTTTATTAATATTTCGCAATTATACCCCGCAAAGAAATATTTACATTCTTTTGTTTCCAACAACATTTTGAACTTTTTGGAAAGTGTTTCAACTTCCTTCTTCTGTTTTGGACAATTTTCTTTAATTTTGGGAGAGGGAAATGGGTTTCAACTTCAATTATATCTACCTATCGTTCCTCTCCTGTTAGAATCCCTCCCCTCCCCTCCATCCTCCGTCTAAACAATGTATATATTGCAGCGGCGTATGAAGATATTGCACATCGGGGGCCAGATTTAATTTTTGTTCGAAAATGGCAAACCTACAAAAATGTAAGTCT
This sequence comes from Chiridota heheva, assembly GCA_020152595.1. Taxonomy (NCBI): domain Eukaryota; kingdom Metazoa; phylum Echinodermata; class Holothuroidea; order Apodida; family Chiridotidae; genus Chiridota; species Chiridota heheva. The sequence goes on from JAIGNY010001060.1 coordinate 25,085, forward strand.
TTTATCACGGTAAAACTATAGGTAAAGGGGAAGGGGGATAAGATGATTAATTTCCCGAAAATGGATTTAGGACATTAAACAAAAAATGAAGCAAATTTAACAGGAATTTATGCAAATTTTACGAAAATTGAAGCAAATATCCAAAAATTTGCGAAAATGAAAGAAATTTTTCCAAATTTACTGGAAATTTTCCAAAAATGAAGACAATTTCACAAAAATGTTAAGTAAATTTTACTAGATTTGATGCAAATTCCCTAAAAATGAAGAAAAATTCCTGAAAATGAAGGACATTTTACGAAAATTGATTCAAATTTTCAGGTGTAAAATATATTTTCCAACTGGAAATCAGAATTTCCATTCCGGAGAAAATTTTCAGTAAAGACTAACCAGTTTTAACAGGGACTTTTAAAAGTCCTTGTTGGAAACAATTTATGCCTCTTGATTCCAGTTAAGCATAATTACTTTGAACAGGGATTTGCAATGGTCCCTGTTTAAAAAAATAAATGCCTGTTGATTTCAGTTATCCTGTCTAATAACCTATCTGGTTTTAACAGGTGGTGTGTTCAAAACCACTTTAAAACAATTATGACCTGTTAAAAACAATTGAGACCAGTTTAAAACACTTAATACCAGTTAAAAATAGTGTGCATGTCAACTGTTTTTTGTTTTATTCTGCTGGGAAGCCAGAAAGGTATGGTGCCGTTTGAGTTGGTAGCACTCATTTGAACGAATAATCAATTAAAAAAAAAGATTAAAATATCAATAATAAATTTAAAAGAAAAATAAATAAAATGACACAACGATACAAACATGAACGTTACAAACAAATATACACTGTCACAAGTGATGAGAAAATTCAATTGACACAACAAACGATAAATATGAACATTACAAACAATTACGGACGATACAAACGATAAATATGAACGTTGCAATTATGGACGATGAAGCAATAAGCATGGACGTTACAAAAAAATATGGACGATATGTTGTCACATAATAAGAAAATCGAGAAAACTAACGATAAAACATGGGCGATACAAACAATTATACTAACGTTAGAAAGAATGTCTTGAATCATTTTTTTCTTTCTTATACCTGTGGTGGTGGTGGCTCTCAAAAGAGCCTTTAGGTTTATTTTTCTTCTGTAGCTGGTATCTCACATCAGCATGGGGCAGAAGGGGCACTTGCAGTGCTGGTGGATGGTCTGAGTCCCCACCGATTAGCTTGCCTCTGATTATTTGGTATTTGCTTGTTCTTTGGTCTTTGCATATTCTTTGGTCTTTGCTTTATCTTTATCTTCTTCCATTACCGGTGGCCAGTCGTCTACCACGATAAAGTTCTCATCCACTGCGGCTAGCACCCGCACCCGCCCGCCGTAGGAGAGGACGAGCTCCTCGTCCTCTTCCTCGTACTGTCTTTTAATTATTGAAACATTGAAGGGCGGCTCGTTGGCATCCTCGTCCCAATCGCTTTCGTCGGCTGAAGACTTGGTAGCTGAGCTAGGTGAACTTAGTGCAGAAACCGCAGCGTCAAAGTCCCACTTCCCCGTTTCTCTCCAACCAACCATCCCTATCTTCGAAGTAAACTTCTACTGGAAAGTAGTTATACACTTTATTCATCTTGCTTGTAGGTAGATCTAACAGATCGAATAATTAAAAATGACCAAAGTTAGTATTTGTATTCTGTCTACAAACAATACTCACCATGCCGTGATTGGTTAGACAGACACGTCGCTGTATACATACGCCCGATTGGTTCGTACCACGCCTTACAACCCAGACAAACGCTTGCCCTAGATATCACGCCTGGCTGTCGTGCCGTCTACGATAGTCGTCGAACTTATACGGTAGCCTCTACGGTAGCCTCGAACTCTTTTGAATGTCTTTAATTATTTTTTCTCTTTTTTGAATGTTTATATGCGAGGGTAAATTACCTGCCCCGACCAACGCAGTGGTACCGTAGGAGTCATGCCACGATTCTGTACTCCTCCCGCCCTCATCTTTTCTTTAAACTTTATTTTTCTTGATGCCACAAAATAAGACACAGCTTATATGGCATAATAATAATAATGATAATAATGGTAATAATAATAATAATAATAATAATAATAATAATAATAATAATAATAATAATAATAATAATAATAATAATAATAATAATAATAATAATAATAATAATAATAATAATAATAATAATAGTAATAATGATAATAATGATAATAATAATAATAGTAATAATGATAATAATAAATTAATAATAATAATAATAATAATAATAATAATAATAATAATAATAATAATAATAATAATCATAATATTAATAACAATAACAATAATAATGATAATAATAATAATAATAATAACAATAATAATAATAATACTAATAATAATAATAATGATAATAATAATAATAA
>JAIGNY010001061.1:0-12500 GCA_020152595.1 Chiridota heheva
AATTATTAACATCAAATTGAAACATTAGGTCAAACTAGCAATATTTCCCAGAAATTAAATACATTTTCCAAGAAATTAAAGAAAATTTCCCGAAATTTGAAACAGACTTCCAGATAATTATCATAAAATCATCTAATATGCGTGCCTGCATATATCACTTAATATATCACTTTAATTTACCTTGATTTAAATAAAAGAATAAAAAGTAGAAGTGGTCTCCAATTTTGGTACCAATTATTAAGTTAAAAGAGTCCCTGGGGCTGCACCCCTGGCAGCCTGGGACTTTAAGCAGGACTTTTTCTCCTGGATCCCTACCCTGCTGCCCATCAGGACCCCACAATTTTACATTTACAATTTTGGTTCCGATGCTAATAGCATAAGCAAGCAATGCAGTCATGCTAGCGTGTGGGTGAGTGTCTGTGTGCGTGTGTGTGTGTGTGCGTGTGTGCGTATGCAACAATTATGTTTGTGTCGTTTATCACTCAAAAACTGTAGGAACACAAAAACCAAAAGTGGTGGACGGGTACCCCTTGCCCGAAACTTTTTGTCTGCAATGTTTTGGGGTACAAAGGTCACAGGTCAAACGAAACAACTTTTTGGTGATGGCTTTTTTTTTGGAAGGAAAAACTTGGTGTCTTTATCAATTGCATAGGTGGGTAGGGTTTAATATTCTAACAAAATTAAAAACAAATTGGAGGTCAAAAAGTCAAAGGTCATGGATCAGAGGCCAATAATGTCTTTTTATGCAATATTTTGCGCCATTTTCAACTCAAAATATACAAGACCTATACCAACCCTATGTTGTACCATAATACCTTGGTACATGAATTTGTGTCCACTAGATTCTGGGGTCAAAAGATCAAAGGTCACATAATTGTTCAACACTTTTCACCATTTCCTCATATAGTTATGGAACGGTAAGTGTGACGTGAGCATGAATGGTGTCAAACAGTAGGGTACGATATATGTGAACATTATCAGAAGTTGTTTCAGTATTAAGGTTAAAGGGTCAGAGGTCAGAGGTCAAACATGTGACTTTTGGGGGTAATTATGCAGTAATTTGTACAATTTGTGTGCCACTGTAAATTCCGAGAGTGCAAAACCTATACCAATCCTATATTTGTATCACAGGGTACAAAACTTGTGTCTCGTTAACTGCGGGGTCAAACGGTAAAGGTCACAGAGCTAGTGACCCCTTTTAACCATTTCCCCACATTTAGTGTTATTAGTTTTTTCTCCATTATGCTGTATGCACAATGTGATAAGATCAGCATCATTAGTTTTATTTTTCACTTTGATGATACTGTATGATAGGGCACTTTGGGAAAATTGTCCATTAAAACAAAAAAATGCTGACTGAACATCGCTGCTCCTTCCGCAATGCCCCTTACATCCATATCACCATCTATGGATACAAGTTTTATAGGATAGAGATGTAAATACATTTGTGTCATACATGTTCAATATGTTGTGATTTCGTTCTTATATGGTATTAAGTACTATATATTTTTATTTTTAAAGGTATGTAAATTAGTAGCAAAATATATCTCAGTGACAATGTTCTTACTGATTGTATTTGATCTGAGCATAAAGGTATTCTGAGGGTAAGGGTGTAGGTTGTTTTCAGCTGAATATTAGAGTTGATGGTATTATGAGCTGAAGATACGGAATGATGGTATTTTGAGGATTGAGTAGGATGGTGTCTTCAGCTAAATGGTTGTGATGATATAAGCTGGGGATAATGGATGATGGTATATTGCGTGTTGAGTAGGATGGTGATTTCAGCTAATTGTAAAAGGTGGCGATTTTATCAGCTGAGGATAATGGATGATGGTATTTCGAGGTTATGGAGGATCAGTCATGTCATGAGGGTAAACAATCATATTTTGATGATCAATAATGTCTTTCCAATTGATAATTGTAAGGGATGATAGTATTCTGGTATTATGGAGAAATGACGGTACTTTTGTTGAATGTCATTTATAAATGTATCGAGGATTATGATAGTTTTTTTTAACTATTGTGGTCACGAAAAGTTGATGTTGGAGTAAGTCTATGATGGATGCCTAATTGGAATCAATATGGCTATTAAAATGAATATCATCGCAAAATTTTGCTGTTGAATTCCATCTTTCGTTCGAAATATATATGATAACAGCCAGACTTATGACTGTGATTTGCATATACCTTAAAGGTACAACAGTGGGTCGGAAAGTTTGTAGAGGTACGGGCTGACAGTTTTCCATGCTACGTTACGGCAATCGTGAATAAGAGGTTGGAATTAAACCTGAGCCGATACCATTTCATTCTGCATCCTATTCGCTCATTTATGTTACACAGGTTTGCAGACTTTTCAAATTGATTAATTATTGTAAGTTTGTGAAAAACATAATTAATTATCGGTAATGAGTTTCATGCCGTATTTTGTTCCATTATTCCATTTTAAGCTGTCAGGACAATCTCACAAAGAAATTATGATAAGATTAAATGGCGTAAAATTTAATCCAGCACAATTATTACTATTTAAAAGTATGTAATTAAATGAACTTTTCAGCTCTTTGCAAAATTCAGTGAAATTAAATTGCTTCTTCAGTTTGAAAGTTCTCATTTTAGAGAGCGAGAGGTAGCAAATAAATGTCAAGAAGTTTATCTTAATTTATCAAAATTGATGATAATATAAAAAGAATGATAATAAAGAACAAAATTGACACATTATTTTGCCTGTTTGCTATAGGCTTAAATAGTCACAAAATCTAAGAATTTTGCCACCTTTAAATAAATTAAGTAAAAGCTATCACTATCTCAATCTCCCCTTTCATAAAGGAATGTACAGCTTACATCATTTCAAAATGCTTTCCTGCACACCTAATGTCGTATGTAAGTTTCAACCGGGTGTGTTGAAAAGCTGGTTCATGGGATCCGTAGGAAGAACGACTCTAATTTGCAATATCATTGTGATGCTGTATATATACACAAACACTTTGCACTATATTTAAACGAACCAGGTGTATGTATATATATATATATATATATATATATATATATATATATATATATATATATATATATATATATATATATATATATATATATATATATATATATATATATATATATATATATATATATATATATATATATATATATATATATATATATATATATATATATATATAAATATATATATATATATATATATATATATATATATATATATATATATATATATATATATATATATATATATATATATATATATATATATATATATATATATATATATATATATATATATATATATATATATATATATATATATATATATATATATATATATATATATATATATATATATATATATATATATATATATATATATATATATATATATATATATATATATATATATATATATATACATATATATATATATATATATATATATATATATATATATATATATATATATATTTATATATATATATATATTTATATATTATATTTATATATACATATATATATATATATATATATATACTACAACATTACTGACTTAAGCTTCTGCATTTGGATAGTTTTAGGAGTCTGAACTCAGGAACATCTTAAAATACCAAACCATAACAGAAGGACTAAATAAAATCTTGCATAAGTCGATTTATATAGTACATATGCGCGCATATATGTAAAGGTATGGGTGTAATTTTACGCAGTTGTACTTTCATTCTAGACGCGCAAGCCTGTTCTTATTAAATATATACTTTATCTTGCTGTTTCTCCTGTGTTTGCGTTTCATTTGTTTCATTTAAGTTTTAACTTAACAGTTTTTGTGTTGAATGTCTAACTCAAGAATAGGAATGAAAATTTTGTATTTAAAAAAAAAAAAATGAAATAAATTTTTAATATTTGAATAAATAAATATAAGAATATAAATATATATATATATATATATATATATATATATATATTCATATATATATATATATAATACATATATTCATGCATATATATATTATATATAAATATATATATATATATATATATATATATATACATATATATATATATATATATATATATATATATATATATATATATATATATATATATATATATACATATATATATATATATATATATATATATATACATATATATATATATATATATATATATATATATATATATATATATATATTATATATATATATCTATATCTATATAAATTTTGGTGTCACAAAAACTACTTATGCTCCTTAGCTATAACAGCGCAGCGGTTACAAACTCTTCATCGTCTTGATATCAAAGATCAAAAGAATCAGTATACAGCATACATCAATAGATCAGCAGCTCTTTCGGATGCAAGTTTAAGTACTCTTCCTGTGGAAGATATTCTCCAAGCTGCACGTTGCAAGTCTGAAGAAAAAAAATGCTAGATATTACCAGAAATCAATTAATGTAAAACATATTTTATTTGCACAGTCAGTCTTGAAAGAGTTCAGCTAAATTATTGTATGAGTAGTTTACCAAAAAGAAAACTAAAGAAAGAAAGGAAGGTACCTTTCTGTGTAAGTAGCAAAAATAGGTTTTGGATACAATAAGAAGTAATAATCAAGTTGTGTTCTTTTCTATTGCAAAGGCTTGTTATGGTATTAAAGCTATTTTTCTTTTGAAGAAGCTAGACCAAAAGAATACAAATATACAGTTTAAACATTTTAAGAAGGAGATTAAACAAATGTACCTTTTTCTTTCAAAATAGCACAACGTTTAGGGATCTTCGTGGTTGTGTAATAAAAGGCCGACACTGAAGGGCACTTTAATACAAAAATATAAAAAAAAAAACCCACATAATTTATTATTAGATTAAGGTATCAACATAGATACCATTTACTGTTTATGTACTGGAGATATTCATGGTACATGTATGCCGCCTATCTTTAGGGGACTTAAGCCCAAATTTGTATAATATTGCTTTCGGGTATTTTTTAAAAGTGATCTTACGTTTCAAAGCAGAAACTGCAGATTAGTTTATTTAAATATGTTTCTTTACACGATTATGGATAAAAACCATCTCAAAAAATCAAACAAGACGACTCAAACCAATTGAAAACTAGATCAAATTTCGTTGTGTCATTTTTAACTTGCTCATGGACACTTGCTTTAAAGTTTCATGCATCCTGTAGTGGAGTGTGATGAGGAGGTAAAATCCTAACTAAAATCAAACGAGACCCAGGGTGAGGTTTAATTGGATTTTACCGATACATCACACAAACGAAGAAATTACATGCCCTCCCAGAGTTTGACATTGCATTTCCTTTAAATACAATTTTTTAATACAAGCTGTTTGTCATATACTGAGTGTTGTTTATTTGTAATAAAACCCTTCCATAACTAAGTGTTTTTCATTCGCTAATCTTTAAAACCTGGGCGGATATATATATATATATATATATATATATTTATATAACTGAGAGGTCGCACTCTTAAAATCTTTTAAATACACATACTCCAAAACTGAAAAGTATTTGCACACAATTGTACACCACTTTGTTTCTTTATTAGTCCTTCATCATATATATATATGAAAATAAAAATTCACGGGAATAATGCATACAAGTTTTTGTATATAGTGGATAAGCAGACAAACTGACAACTAATGAAATATCTGAAAATAGAGCAAAGTTTCAATGTAGAAATTAGGCTACAGCTTAATGCATAACCCACTTTCAATTTCTTTTGAATTCAAATGTTTATTAACGCAGGTTTGAGCTTTAGATACTAAATGCAGCTGTGGTAGGTTTTCAATATGAACTGTTACAATAGGGTCTAACACGCTTTATTCGGAAATGTCATTACGTTTTGAAAAGAAGAGATAAAGAGAATTTGAATGACTAATATTGTGTATAATGTTTATCATTTTCATGTAATCAGCGATTCTTTTATATAATTTTCTGCTCCGCGCAAGTTGAGCAAGGATTTGATTCACGCGCTTGCAAAATGTTGTGGAAAATCGTGTTTTTGATATTTTTCGGCTTCATTTTTTATGTTGGTGAGTAAACAATTTTTGTCATAAATCTGAATGTAACGATTATTTTGTTTAGTCCTTTTCTTCTTAAACTTCAGAGTAGACCAGGAAAGGAAACAGTAACACTTGAAAAAATTCATGTTCAAAAAGATATAGCTAACAAAATATCACCATTTTTTGATTCCTCAAGCTATATGATATGTCGACGTTGTATAACTTGTATCTGATTTCCTCTGGTAATCCGTTGATTTCGTCGTTTGTTGTAAAGGGCACTCTGACCGCGATATTTAAGGGAATACCTTACCAAATTTGATTTCTTAATTTATTAGAAAACTTTTTTAATCTGAATTTTGTTTTTTGTTAATAAACTAACGAAAAATCAATATAATCGAAACCACCATATCCGGAAATGCTTAAAGGAATCATTTGAAAGCCACCATGTACAACTTTACTTCTTCTATAAGTTAAAGCTATAATTTAAACATAAACAATTCCTGCGAAAATGATATGCATTAGTTTTTTGTTTTAGGCTCGGAAGTTTTTTTTTTTCTTTCGAAACGCGATCTCTTCTTTAGCTATAAACAGCATATCTAACCTTCGTATAACGATCGCATCAAAATTTCGAATACTTTTTTCGTTTCACACCTAAATCGTTTTATTAATTGATGTAAACACGAAGACTACATTTTCTAAGCTGATTCCTTTGTATTCAATTTTAAATTTGTTCAACAATAATAGTGCATCCTTTTCATATCCTTTGTTGACCTACAAAATCTTGTTATAGGCTGTTGTTAAACTAATCTTAATCGTGCATAGCTTATTGTGTTGTATAAAGCACCCATTCATGTTTTTCCCTTAGCTACTGTTCATCACTCTTTATATTTCAGTGAGAATATTTAGAGCGTCGATTTCACAAGATTCTTTTTTCTTCTTCTAAATTGTCATATTTATGGTAATGTACTTTATATATATATATAATATATATATATATGTATAAATATATATATATATATATATATATATATATATATATATAAATATATATATATATATATATATATATATATATATATATATATATATATATATATATATATCATACGTGAAATCTAAAAGCACAACATTGAGATGAGATGTATGTAACTTCTTGTAAACTCACTGCAAAGTTGATCACACAGAGGTATGAGTGTGGTGATTAAGGTATGTGTTTGCTAGGAGCGAGAGGCCTGTGGGACTTTATTTATAGCACAGAAGTTTGGTAACCTAGGGTGCGAGCTCGGGCTGCTATTAAATTGGGCTTAGTTAATGTCCACATAATGAAGAATGCATAATCTGGGAGAATCCTTAGTTGAAAGGCCCATTCATATTAACGATTAGTAATGCAATGGGGCCCGCCATGTACACATAATGCATTTGAGAGAATGCATTTAAGCGGCTATAGGTTCGTTAAGCAAATCTGTTCGTAGGTCTGAAAGTGTATACAATAAACATTTTATCTTTCCAATCATTTTATAAACGGTCTTAGTTACGGGATACCACGTAGTTGCTATCTAAAAATTGCATTGTTGATCATCATTTATACTTTTTTGTTTACTTTTCAAAAGTAAGATAAAATGAAGCATTCCTACATACAGATGCATCAGCAAAAAGTATTCGTGGGTACATTTTCGCAATAGCAATTGGTAATAATTCTCTTGTAAAGAAATAGTTATTTCAAATTACTTAAACTGAAGATAATGAATATCGAAAAATTGGGTAAAATGAAAATCGAACGTGGTGCAAAACTTTTCAAGAATTTGCAGTATATACCTGTCAATAATAATTGGAAATGAAATTTTGTATCTTTAATAGATATAGAGTATTTTTTTCTTTTGTAAGTGTGAAAGTATAGACTAATTTAAATAATATCACACGGCCGTGATTCACGTGACCATAATGGACCAATCGTATACTAGAGGAATCTTATTGACCATTCAAATACTGGATGAATCTTGGCCGTCTGCACAATTCACGCACGGTATGGGACGAAGCGTATGAGAAAAAAAATGTTTTCAAGCGCACGTAGCATACATGCGTTACACATGAAGAAAATACTGCTGCTTACATTGTTTCCTTAAACCTGCCCCTGGTTGGTTGGGAACAAAGAAAAAGTTCCCTCCAGATTGGTCAAAGTATTGAAGAAATCACGTTTGGCTAAACTCGGTTTGAAAGGATCTATATCTAAAACTTCTCTTCGTTGGATAGTATGATGGTATTAATCGAAAGAAAAGTTGCATATGATTAAATATGCATTAATAATATAGTTACATTTCTGGATAGACTTTGCATCAATTTAGGATTTTGAAAGAGACGAGAGAAGAAAAAAGCGTTGCTAAGGATTTCATACAATATGATCTGTTTTCGTGGAAACAAATATGAATATTAAATCCAATATATGAATCTGCTTTCTCTGTGCGCTTTGATTTGGGATGACAAAATGAAAAAAAAAAAATCAGTCTGTGAGAAAACAATAGACAAGCAACCAATTTGAGAGAAAGGTAATATATAATGTAGAAAGCAATAAGCTGATAAAATGGTGATGATTTATTAAAAAAAGTGAAAATATGTTTTAAAATTTGTATGTGTAAAGGATGCGCAAAAAAAGCATCAAACAATGAATTGACTAGCAATTAATCGTTTCAAGCGGTAAAGAATATGCCTGTCATTCTTTTCGGATTTTGCTGCACATATGTAAAATGTGACGTTGTATCGAGTCTTTTAATTAAAGTTCTGCTCATAGTGGTAGGCTTTTGAGGTGATATTCATATTCGCTTTTATTCTCTGGTTTCCTACAATTAATACCAAATTTTACGATATAATCGCCAAAATGAGCGATTATGATCAACATAAATGGCTCTCTAATACATGCGTTTTAGTGCATTTCAAATCAATTTGACCAATGTTGCTCTACCTGTCCCTATACCGTTAAGCACAAAATATACATCGGTCGCATGTGAAATTTGGGGAATACAACTTAATGGGAATCTGCACCGTATCAAAATAACTATTACATTTGAAGGGCTATAGTGGCATACAATGGTAATGTGAATTTTAAACAAATTTAAAGAGTTTGAATAAGTCTCCTCAATCGGCACAGAATATTTCTTCTGTGTTCACAAGGAGATTTTCAATCAATTTTGTATTTTTAAAATGGCCGAGATCACATATCGTTGTTAGAGATTTCGTATAATATAATTGTTATTGTGTGATTGCGCTGTCTTGAATAACACTATCGCAGTGGAATGCCTTAAAAAAATCAGCTTGCCGGGAAACAGTTGATAAGCAAACGCATTGAAAATGGAAAGATTAAGAATTGCACGCTCTGGTTAATAAAATATAATGTAAATAGCATGGAATTAATAAAATGGCGATGATTTATTACCAACTGAACAATATGTTTTAAATCTGTTTTGTCCAAATTGCACGCTAAATCTGGTTATTAAAATACAATAAAAATGGCATAAAGTTAATTAAAATGGCGATGATTTATTAAAATTAAACAATATGTGTTAAAACTGTTTTGACCAAGCGATGCAAAGAACAGCATAAAACAATGATTTTAATAGGAATTAATCGTTTCACCGTACAGGTTTAAAATGATCTTGCTGTGTCTTTTAATTAAAGTTCTGCAAATTCTGACATTAAGATGCATTTAATAACCTTTAGAGAAGACATTTACATTGCTCATCTCGTACTACTTCAATAATTTAAAAAAAAAGGAGTTTCTTTTATATGATTGGTCAAAATTGTTGAGTGTGGAGGTGAAATCGATCATTACAAACTTTAGTTTACAACTTGTATTTTAACATACATACATAAGTAGATGGAAGCTAAATAATTATATTGTTTGAAAGGACTATCGAAGACATATATTGTCTGTGGAAGAGATACATCTTCATAAAAATAATATATAAAATAAACATTCAAACATGATGTAAAGATACTGCTCCCACTCAAGTAACTTCCGTGGAGGATTGAAAATATATAACTCAATATATGGAGATTCATAGGTTTTCTTATTGCAAAGTCACACAATTCAAATAACATGTGCATACTTTATGTTACACACGTCTTAAAATTCCAGTTGCTATAAAATGATTAATGTATTCAATTCTAACGACAATTTCTGTTATTTTGATAGTTGTAGTATATTTCCTTACCAGTATGAATTGCTCAACGTATACGTCTATCTTTATCTAATGAAACTGGCAACCGAACTCACTGATATAATTTTTTTGGAAATATGAGTATCAAACATTAAACATGTGATATTAAAAAGAAAAAATACCTAGACTTGACGCCGTCTCTTTTCGACGGATTGCTCCTTATAACCAATCACTACATCAATTCCAATGACATCATTTTCCACGTAGATTATATGCAGGTAAGGTAACCATGCTCAACCACCAATCATTATTACCATGGTTCTGATTTGTAGAGGAACTTGTTGCTTTAATATTCCAGCATTAAGTTCAATGCCACTTTTCCATTATGCTTTTTAGAACGTAAATAATCCATTGCGAAGAGTTAAATAAAAATGACATGTTGCTTTAAAGTTTAAAGGATCTTTCGGCGGAAGAAAACGACACGATTATACAAAATAGAGCTGGGTCATTTCCAAATTTCTCTGATTTAGCAAAATAGACGCCCTCACTTTAACATTGATCGCTGTTGTCATTTAAAAGTAAATTAAGTGTAGATTTCTGAGGCGTGTATCTTTTTTGTTAATGGTTTGGACATTTTTGCTGTGACCTGGCTTCGATGTGGTCGTATATTACAATATGAATTACACATGATGCTATGATAATATTAAACTAACTTCGATTGACCATAATATGTTTTTTAGAGAAATAACTTAAGGATATTACTTCTAAGTATGTACATCAGTCACAATCCACAACAAATTGTACACGGTCCACGATAAAAACATGCATATTCATGACTTTCCACTTTAGTGCCCGTTGCCATTTCAAATATAATATTATGGAAATAAAGTGATTTACGATGCAGTGTGTAGCATAGTGCTGGTTTAAGCTCTTAGATAATCCATATTGACAATATCCCTGACAAGGTGTCAGAAATCATGAAGGGAGGGGGGGAAGGGGTGGGTGGGAGGGAGGGAGGAGCTTAGATAATACAGTAAGGGCACTTTCTTTATATGAGATTTCTAATGAGGATCTAAACCATGAAAAAGAGTCTATTGTTTCATTTCAGGGGTGGCGGAAGATGGATTTAAGAGCAATTTTTCTAACTGAGAGATTTTGAAAGCATTAAAAATGCCACCTTTCCCAATTTACCCAGAAACTTGATCAATTTGTATTGGTCCGAAAATCCTGACTAACTTTTTTTTTTTTTTCTTAAATTTGCACCCACGAAAGTGTGTGTATATGAAACCATTTAGGGCCAAAAGTCGGGGAAATAGTAAAACTTCATAACAAGATCAACATATATTGGGAACGTATTTGTATTGATCATGATTTGAAAGTTTGAATTTTCCAAACAATTTATTGATGTGAAAAGCAAATAAGGGGTTCTTAGAACTTTAAATTGTTCTTGTTTGTGTGGTTTTTCATCCTTTTCTCAGTTTTATATTTAAAATACTTACAGTTTCAGCCCCACCCAGCCCGTTCCGCCATCTCTGAGTACAGTAAAGCGTTAAATGCCTTCAAGCGTAGTTTTAACTAACTATGAATAATTTGTTTCCTATTAATGAAGTTTCTTATAACTTTTAAAAAGAAACCCCTGTCCTCCACGTCCCCTTACTTAAGAGCAAGGCGAAGCAGCTCCTTTGCCCCGTGGCCATGTGGTATCGACATGCTTGATCCTAAAAAGTAATTAGTAATACTGAAGAATTGATGCATCGGAAAAATATTATAATATAAGGCAACTATTCGTAATATGCAGGTTGATAATGAAAGTAATACTTCGAATTATAAGTAGCGATACATTAAAAAAGATCACATATACATTGTGCGTAGTATGGCTTAACGGAGAATCTCCATTGCATTGAAAGACTTTGGAGAGGCTATAACTGAATCCAAAGGTAATAAATAATGAAAGAGTTTGTTATTACCGCCTGAAACATGTTATGAAATAGAGAATCTCGTCGAAAGAAAATGGCTTGTCACGCCGCCCGTTTTTGTTCTACATATTAGTGTCGTTGCCTCCGCGGCGGTTATTGATTGGCTTGCCAGTATATGTGCAAATATTTCGACCAATGAAAATCTTTCGTTGTTATTGAATATTTCCGTGCTCGTTAACAGGATAAAAGTCCCTAATTTTAGAATTCATTTTCTTTGATTGGTGCAAAATATAAATTATTTGTTGTGTTATTAGTTAATTTATATTTCATCTTTTTGTTCTTGGATGATGGGATGGTTCATTTTCTACAAATAGGAATCACACTTTACAGAGTAGATCTCTAGCCAATTTCGGAGTT
>JAIGNY010001061.1:17500-20000 GCA_020152595.1 Chiridota heheva
CATTTGAGTTAACATTCAGATAAATATACTGTACATTTTAACGTTTCTGATTGGTTAAAGTGTTTATACGAAATTGACTTCAGAGGGACGTCAATAGTGGTTACCTGTAACATACAACAGCATATAGAGCAATATTCTTAGGAAGAGAATCACGCTTTAAGCATTGAGCCTAAACTGTCATCACAATTACCTCAAATGAATATTTGTTATTATTTCAAAGAACTAATGGACTAATTCAGATTGCCTTCAATTAACTCTTTAGTTTCTGCGTTACCTGGGCTTGTTAACTACTACAAAATAGATTTGACAACATTGTTGCTTCGTACCCTTTCTCCAAAATTTCATGAAAATAGGGTGAGATATGTAACACTTATGTTGTTACTTTTACAATTAAGAATATTTAATTTAGCACATTTTGTTGATGGTAAATCATTACAATAATTATCATAATACTTGCATAATGATTAAAAACAGACTTTGTTTGCGGTGTTGGCTAATTACTAAAAGATAAGTGTAAATGTGGGAAGAAAACGACTTTAGTAAAATGATAATGCTACAAATATATTTTGATGTTTCTGAAAAATATTAATACATTGGTAAGTTTTGCTTATTACAATACTAATACGAAAAAAAAAACCTACTTCTGTTTTATTTGATGACTACAAACTACAGTAGTTTGGGAGGTTTAGCTGTGGGATGAACGATTTGTGAGGAGAATATTCAACAAACTGCGAAACATGTACACACCTTACTCACTCCCACCTCTTATTGACTCCCCCAACTCCTCTGCAACAATTGCCGTTGCACCCTCACAGTCCATCACGTTCTCCTTGCTTGCCCATGTACAACTTTCCCAGCGCTTTCTTCGCTCCCCACAACTCAATAGCCAAGCTCTTTCAGAACCCCCCGCCCCCCCCCTCCGATAAAATTATCTCCTTCTTTCATCAGTCCTCTCTCTATAACCATATTTAGTCACCCTCTCCTACCCCTTTTCTACTTTTTTCCACTCATGTACCTCACAGTTTACTAGTTTTTAGTTCTAATGTTTCTCTCAATTTCCCCTTGTTTTTTCCCTTCCTACCTATAAAATGATCTAACCTCTCAGGCACAATTTGACCCTCGCTGTTGTGGTGCCGTTAAGCCCTCATCAAAAAAATTAACAAACATGTACACATGTCTTCCTTTATAAAATAAAATACGTTCATATCTCACATGCTAATAGATTTACCACTTGTTCGACGATACACGAACATTTTGGGAGTTTAATGGCATTTAAAAAAATCCTAAAATCGTAATCCAATTGATTATTACGCTATTGCAAATGACAATTCCCGTCTTACACTACTTGTTTTGTCTGTGTGATCCCTCCTGAGATCGGCAAAATCAATACATGGGGTCAAAAAGCTTTGATGATATCTAGTTATGATTAGAATGGAATAGGCATGCAGGTTTTTACCCTGCTGTTTACAATATGTTATAAGCGGGTGATACAAACCTATTGTACTTTACACCTATTTCTTTATATGATAGCACATTTGCATGCAACTATATATATTCAAAATACATTACAATGGAAATAAATGAAGTTTATGTAGGCAGCACAATACGCCGAACAAGTCTGTTCTATTGCCACGTTCCCAATTAGAACAATATTATATTTTAAAGGTATTGGTATGGTTTGGCCAGGATTGATAACGATGAGCATTTGGCTGGGAATCGGTTCTCTTACGATTTTATATGACAGGAACAAATCTCATTGCAACTCCTGTCAAAATGACTTTTTGTCTAGCTTATTTCTTAACATGGTGTATGAGCATGATAATAACCATGTGATGGTAAACTACTCTGATATGAGCAGAAATGTAAATAGCACAACGACACTTCAGTGCGAAGTTAGATACGAGGCAAATCATACGGTCATCAAAATCTGCTCCCCAGATGGATCTTGGGTTGGAGACGGAGCACCAGAGTGCAAAGGTATCCAACATAATCATCAATGTTGCCAAAACAATTTGTTTCTTGTCCAGTTATTCCTTTGTGTCCTATAATATCGATATCCATTATTGTGTTTGTAATTTCAGCCTTTCAATGTTCCGAGATTGAGCCCGATAATGATCATGTGATGGTAAGCTACTCGGACACGAGCAGAAGCGTTAACAGCACAGCTACATTCCAGTGCGAAGATGGATATGTGGCAAATCGTGAAGTCATCAAAACCTGCTCTCTAAGTGGTTGGTCGATTGGAGACGAAAAAACAGAGTGCAAAGGTATTTAGTATTACCACTCTCTTATCACGGAGCGATCGTACATTCGCGCACAAAGTTATAAAAAAAACGAAACAATTAACAGCCAAAATATATGTTGCCTTGTTGGAATCTGTACCTCTTCAAAACCAAGTACAGCACTTCTTTCATTTTAGAGCTTGACTGGGAATTCATGGTATTGTTTGGTACTTAGTAAACCACATTACGCACACATGTTACGATGTTCTTACACTGTC
>JAIGNY010001061.1:25000-34646 GCA_020152595.1 Chiridota heheva
TAATTACTTTGTGAGGCATGTACCTCAGTCCGATGAGCGTACGACTCAGATGCTGGATGTCCCAGCTTCGAGTCCAACGGCGATTTAACCAGTAATTTTTCCACAGATATGCAGAAAGACATACGCTTCATAATACCTTATCCCCTATATGTATATATATATATATATATATATATATATATATATATATATATATATATATATATATATATATATATATATATATATATATATATATATATATATATATATATATATATATATGTATGTATATATATATATATATATATATATGTATATATATATATATATAAATATATATATATATATATATATATATATATATATATATATATATAGATATATATATATATATTACGTATTTGGTGATGTAGCCACATTTATATTTCTCTTAATCAATTTGATTATATCTAAACCGTAATTCAAAATCAAACAACAAAACTATTTTAAACTACAAATTTCACAATATCAAAGCAATTATGATAATAGTGGAAACTGTTAAAATATTTATATATCTTTTTTTGCGATAAACAGGAATCATTTTTAAACTTCTCGTAACATTTTGACCATTGAAATCATACTTACACTTCGCTACAATTACAGTTGTCACGTGTAATGCAAGCGAGATTACCGCACCAGCAAATGGCGTTGTTTCACCAATCAAGCAACGTTACGTGTTTGGTGAGGTAGCCACATTTACATGTGACACAGGCTACCTCCTTGATGGAGATGGTCCTACTCGGGAATGCCAGGGAAATGGATCTTGGAGTGGCACAAGTCTTTCCTGCATTAGTAAGTACATCTACTTTTAGCATAAGATTCTATTAACGCAAAAACATCAACTTAAGATTCATTAGTAAGATGAAATTTGTATAGGTGTATATGAAGTTTGCCTTTAATAGACTGACACCGTCAATCTAAATATTTCAAAGTCAGAAAGCTCTTGTGAATATAGTGGAAATTCCTTTAGTATTATTGATATTTTTTTTGCAATAAACAGGAATCGATTTCAAACTTCTCGTAATATTTTGACTATTCTTGAAATCATATCTATACTTCGTTACAATTACAGTTGTCACGTGTAATGCAACCGAGATTACCGCACCAGCAAATGGCGTTGTTTCACCAATCAACCAACGTTACGTGTTTGGTGAGGTAGCCACATTTACATGTGACACAGGCTACCTCCTTGATGGAGATGATCCTACTCGGAAATGCCAGGGAAATGGATCTTGGAGTGGCACAAGTCTTTCCTGCATTAGTAAGTACATCTACTTTTAGCATAAGATTCTATTAACGCAAAAACATCAACTTAAGATTCGTTGGTAAGATAAGATTTGTATATGTGTATATGAAGTTTGCCTTTAATAGACTGACAGCGTCAATCTAAATATTTCAAAGTCAGAAAGCTCTTGTGAATATAGTGGAAACTTCTTTAGTATCATTGATAATATTTTTGCAATAAACAGGAATCATTTTAAAACTTCTCGTAACATTTTGACTATTCTTGAAATCATATTTATACTTCGTTACAATTACAGTTGTCACGTGTAATGCAACCAAGATTACCGCACCAGCAAATGGCGTCGTTTCACCAATCAACCAACGTTACGTGTTTGGTGAGGTAGCCACATTTACATGTGACACAGGCTACCTCCTTGATGGAGATGATCCTACTCGGGAATGCCAGGGAAATGGATCTTGGAGTGGCACAAGTCTTTCCTGCATTAGTAAGTACATCTACTTTTAGCATAACATTCTATTAACGCAAAAACATCAACTTAAGATTCGTTGGTAAGATGAAATTTGTATATGTGTATATGAAGTTTGCCTTTGATAGACTGACAGCGTTAATCTAAATATTTCAAAGTCTGAAAGCTCTTGTGAATATAGTGGAAACTTCTTTAGTATCATTGATAATATTTTTGCAATAAACAGGAATCATTTTAAACCTTCTCGTAACATTTTGACCATTCTTGAAATCATATTTATACTTCGTTACAATTACAGTTGTCACGTGTAATGCAACCGAGATTACCGCACCAGTAAATGGCGTTGTATCACCAATCAACCAACGTTACGTGTTTGGTGATGTAGCCACATTTACATGTAACACAGGCTACCACTCTGATGGAGATGATCCTACTCAGGAATGCCAGGGAAATGGATCTTGGAGTGGTACAAGCCTTTCCTGCATTAGTAAGTACATCTACCTTTAGCATAAGATTCTATTCACGCAAAAACATCAACTTAAGATTCGTTAGTAAGATGAAACTTGTATAGGTGTATATGAAGTTTGCCTTTAATAGACTGACACCGTCAATCTAAATATTTTAAAGTCAGAAAGCTCTTGTGAATATAGTGGAAATTACTTTAGTATTATTCATATTATTTTTGCAATAAACAGGAATCATTTTCAAACTTCTCGTAGCATTTTGACCATTCTTCAAATCATATTTATACTTCGTCACAATTACAGTTGTCACGTGTAATGCAAGCGAGATTACCGCACCAGCAAATGGCGTTGTTTCACCAATCAACCAACGTTACGTGTTTGGTGATGTAGCCACATTTACATGTGACACAGGCTACCACTCTGATGGAGATGGTCCTACTCAGGAATGCCAGGGAAATGGATCTTGGAGTGGTACAAGCCTTTCCTGCATTAGTAAGTACATCTACCTTTAGCATAAGATTCCATTAACGCAAAAACATCAACTTAAGATTCGTTGGTTTGATGAAACTTGTATAGGTGTATATGAAGTTTGCCTTTAATAGACTGACAGCGTCAATCTAAATATTTCAAAGTCAGAAAGCTCTTGTGAATATAGTGGAAACTTCTTTAGTATCATTGATAATATTTTTGCAATAAACAGGAATCATTTTAAAACTTCTCGTAGCATTTTGACCACTCTTGAAATCATATCTATACTTCGTTACAATTACAGTTGTCACGTGTAATGCAACCGAGATTACCGCACCAGTAAATGGCGTTGTTTCACCAATCAACCAACGTTACGTGTTTGGTGAGGTAGCCACATTTACATGTGACACAGGCTACCACTCTGATGGAGATGATCCTACTCGGGAATGCCAGGGAAATGGATCTTGGAGTGGTACAAGCCTTTCCTGCATTAGTAAGTACATCTACTTTTAGCATAAGATTCTATTAACGCAAAAACATCAACTTAAGATTCGTTGGTTTGATGAAACTTGTATAGGTGTATATGAAGTTTGCCTTTAATAGACTGACAGCGTCAATCTAAATATTTCAAAGTCAGAAAGCTCTTGTGAATATAGTGGAAACTTCTTTAGTATCATTGATAATATTTTTGCAATAAACAGGAATCATTTTAAAACTTCTCGTAACATTTTGACCATTCTTGAAATCATATTTAGTACTTCGTTACAATTACAGTTGTCACGTGTAATGCAACCGAGATTACCGCACCAGTAAATGGCGTTGTTTCACCAATCAACCAACGTTACGTGTTTGGTGAGGTAGCCACATTTACATGTGACACAGGCTACCACTCTGATGGAGATGATCCTACTCGGGAATGCCAGGGAAATGGATCTTGGAGTGGTACAAGCCTTTCCTGCATTAGTAAGTACATCTACTTTTAGCATAAGATTCTATTAACGCAAAAACATCAACTTAAGATTCGTTGGTAAGATGAAACTTGTATAGGTGTATATGAAGTTTGCCTTTAATAGACTGACAGCGTCAATATAAATATTTCAAAGTCAGAAAGCTCTTGTGAATATAGTGGACATTTCTTTAGTATTATTGATATTGTTTTTGCAATAAACAGGAATCATTTTCAAACTTCTCGTAGCATTTTGACCATTCTTCAAATCATATCTATACTTCGTTACAATTACAGTTGTCACGTGTTATGCAACCGAGATTACCGCACCAGCAAATGGCGTTGTTTCACCAATCAACCAACGTTACGTGTTTGGTGAGGTAGTCACATTTACATGTGACACAGGTTACCTCCTTGGTGGAGATGATCCTACTCGGGAATGCCAGGGAAATGGATCTTGGAGTGGCACAAGCCTTTCCTGCATTAGTAAGTATATCTACTTTTAGCATAAGATTCTATTAACGCAAAAACATCAACTTAAGATTCGTTGGTAAGTTGAAATTTGTATAGGTGTTATATGAGTTTTGCCTTTAATAGACTGACACCGTAAATCTGAATATTTCAAAGTAAGAAAGCTCTTGTGAATATAGTGGAAACTTCTTTAGTATCATTGATATTATTTTGGCAATAAACAGGAATCATTTTAAAACTTCTCGTAACATTTTGACCATTCTTGAAAACATATTTATACTTCGTTACAATTACAGTTGTCACGTGTAATGCAACCGAGATTACCGCACCAGCTAATGGCGTTGTTTCACCAATCAACCAACGTTACGTGTTTGGTGATGTAGCCACATTGACATGTGACACAGGCTACCTCCTTAATGGAGATGATCCTACTCGGGAATGCCAGGGAAATGGATCTTGGAGTGGCACAAGTCTTTCCTGCATTAGTAAGTACATCTACTTTTACCATAAGATTCTATTAACGCAAAAACAGCAACTTAAGATTCGTTGGTAAGTTGAAATTTGTATAGGTGTATCTGAGTTTTGTTTTTAATAGATTGATACCGTAAATCTAAATATTTTAAAGTAAGAAAGCTCTTGTGAATATAGTGGAAACTTCTTTAGTATCATTGATAATATTTTTGCAATAAACATAACTCATTTTAAAGCTTCTCGTAACATTTTGAGCCTTATTTTAATCATAGTTATACTTGGTTACAATTACAATTGTCCCTTGTTATGCAACTGAGATTACAGCACCAACAAATGATGTTGTTTGACCAGCCAACCAACGTTACGTATTTAATTATGTAGCCACAATACATTTCTCTCAATCAATTTGATTATATCTAAACCTTAAACAGATTACTAATTCAAAATCAAACAAGAACACTATTTTAAAACTACATATTTTACAATATCAAAGCAGTTGTGATAATAGTGAACATGTTTTAATATTCATAGTTTTATTTTTGCGATGATTAGGGATCATTTTCAAACTCCTCTTAACATTTTGACCATTCTTAAAATCATATTTATACTTCGTCACAATTACAGTTGTCACGTGTAATGCAACCAAGATTACCGCACCAGCAAATGGCGTTGTTTCACCAATTAACCAACGTAACGTGTTTGGTGATGTACCCACATTTATATGTGACACAGGCTACCTCCTTCATAGAGATGATCCTACTCGGGAATGCCAGGGAAATGCCAACCCCCAGTAGTTTGCCAACTCACAGGAATCACAGCGATCGAATTCATATACTGTAGGCCACACTTGTAGGCCACACTTATTATTGTTAGGCTGCATAGGAAAAACCTCAAACTTTGTTGATTTTTGATTCTGATTTAAAAACCCTTGCATCCATGAAACTCTAAAAAATTGCAAGGTCAAATCCTTAAAAATTCATTCTCTGAAACAAAAAAGAAGAAAAATTTACTTCCGTAGACTAACTTTTAACTCAACATTAGAAGACAAAGGAAACAATACAAATATATTTGCCAAATTGAACTATGGGTCGTTCTTAGAATGACAAGTGTGGAACCAGCGGACCCGCTTGAGGATGTATATGTGCAGTATGAGTAAGAATTTCCCATCCCAAGCACAGAATCATTGTAGATTCTCCTGGTGTATGTGTGAGATTATGCAAAAATAAGCTTCACAAGAATAAATTCATTTGAAAAGTCCACAGACTTACACCAGAAGGTATCGATTGGAATTTGGTCAATTTATTCCAAAAGCCCACGGAGCCAAATCAGGGAATGTCTGCTTGAAAATATTCCTCAAGATAAATTCATTCCTACTTAACTTAACAATTGCGGGGTATTCTGCAACTAGAACTAAGCCTACAATCCCCCTCCCCCTCCTCCAAATATCCCAAGTCATGATCCCGGAGGATCAATATATGTATCTTTAATCACGGACCAATCCCCCTCCCCTCCCCTCTTCCTCCTTTTCTCTTCCCCGCGCTCCGAATACCAATCATATTTAATACTGATCACATATTTTCTGGATCTGCCCAATCTGATAATTTACTAAACAGACTGTATATAGGCCTAGCCTAAGTCTATTAGTATTACATAACACTAGGCTCTTAGTCATATGTAATAACATGGTAGGCAAACAGGATTTGGAACAAAATAAATTGAATCAGATTAGGAATTTTAAGTGTAATATCTTCACATATACTTTTCATAAATCAGCTAGAAATGTGTAATTTTGGAAAGAACTTTTGAATTTACATCATAAAACTCACCCTGGTTGTAAAGATGTATATATGCTCTGATTTTCTCTGAGTTTTGCATAAGCTTTGTAATCCGTTTTGAACACGAGTCGGCAGTTGCAAGTGGTGGTACAATACTAATACCCTGCCTATTAAGAGTGTGATGAAAGTACGACGTCACAATTCTCAAGTTGTATTTAGGTTTTCCATAGGTAGGGGCCTACTAAACTGCAAGTATCAAACGTGGAGGCAAATCAGATTTGTATTCAATTTTAATTTTACTATTTTTTCGTAAATATATCCACAAAAAATATTTACATTCTTTTGTTCTCATAAACTTTTAAAACTTTTTGGAATATATTTCAACTTTTGTCTTCTTTTTCGGACAATTTTCTTTAATAATGGGAAGGGGAAATAAAAGACTTAAACTTCAATTCTATCAATCTATCCTCCCTCTCCTGATACCCCCTCCCCTTCTTTCTTCTCCAAACAATGTAAATATTGCAGTGGCGTATGAAGGTTTTCACATCGGGAGTCATACTTTTTCTTTTTCTTTTTAAGTCTTTAATCACAGTAAAACCATATGAAAAGGGAAGTACATTGATATATATATATATATATATATATATATATATATATATATATATATATATATATATATATATATATATATATATATATATATATATATAAATATATATATATATATAAATATATATATATATATATATATATATATATATATATATATATATATATATATATATATATATATATATATATGTATATATATATATATATGTATATATATATATATATATATATATATATACATATATATATATATATATATATATATATATATATATATATGTATATATGTATATAAATATGTATATATATATATATATATATATATATATATATATATATATATATATATATATATATATATATATATATATATATATATATATATATATATATATATATATATATATATATATATATATATATATATATATATATATATATATATATATATATATATATATACATATATACATTTATAATACATATAATGTATGTAACTTAATTACATTAAGTTGGGCAGGTCAGTTTTCAGTAATATTATGTTTTTATATGACAAGCCGCCCAAATTCAGTGGAGCAGAATTATTTTGGATATGGAAAATCATGAGCCGAAACAATCGAGGTATACTAGTTGATTATTCACAAAGTTAAAATCCTTTTGAAATATTGGGCAGCCATTTTATATTATTGCAAAAATAGGCTATTTTTCCTTCCCATATTCTCTCGATTTTCTCATGTTCTCTGGGACCTCAGAGAAATGGATTGTGGTAAATGTTGTAATTACTTGTACATTAAGCCATATTTTGAATGACGTTAAATATCATTTCCAAGGACAAGCAATACATTCGTTGATGTGGATTTGTCATAATCTATGAATGCGATTCTCATTTTGTTAAAGAAGTAATTTATTTTAGTACCGTAATGGGATTGGTAATTAAAAAAGTCGAATCCATTGCAAGAATAATGTTTGCACGTTTATGTACGTATCAATTTATTGTTGTATTATAGCGTGCTACATTGCGATTCAATGGTACAACTACCACTTCAATACACCGATATTGACGTCGGGTCGCATAGAGTTTGAAGTCAAAGCTGCCCGAAGTGTTGTCATAACGCTAGCAAAGGATAAGAACAAAGATGAGATGTATTACATTGTTATAGGTGGCCTGAATAACACGATATCTCAAATACGATCTCATAAGCAACATAATTCCGTAAAAGTAACCGAGGACACTCCGGCTATTTTAGATAAGTGGAGCTTTCAGAATTTTGTTATCACTGTCAATGAAGCTGGAACCATACGAGTAGGAAAAGGATGTAATTTGACGGATTACTTCATGGAATGGACTGATCCGAATCCTAGAGAGGTGAATTCATTCGGTTTTGCCTACTGGGGTGAAAACACTGGGGAAGTAAATATTTGTTTTAAGTGTAATTAGGTGTCCAACAACTATTTCTGATATAGATCCATATGGTGTCACGAAGAGGGTAATTGCTATTTTTTTTTCATGGAACAATTTAGAAGTTTTTTCAATCTTTTCTGAGATTTGAAGGAAACAAATAATGATACAAATTTTGCAGTAATTAACGGAGCTCGCGGCCGAAAAGTGTTTTATGCTAAGTTAAGAAAATTGTATTTTTGCTGATTTTGTAAATACATTGAGTGTGTTCTTACAATTTATTGCAATCTAGATTTTTAATGATTTTTTAACCTTATCACCCACATACAGGCCTACATATATGTAGGTATGACATATTGTAGTCACTTTGCTGAATAGCCAAAGAACTGCCTATTCTTCTTACACTACATGGCCATCCCCTTAATATTTGGGGGCTGGTGGGACCCATATGACGACCTCATATTACGGTTATGGGTCATAACTATTTTTTAGCGGACAAACTTTGGTGATTTTTGCGTCTGTTCGTGGGTTTGTGTGTGTGTGTGTGTGGGTGTGTGTGATTTCGCAACCATTCGGGACATTTGTATAATAACACACCTTCCAATCGGGGACGACCTTCCAATCGGGGACGTCCCCGGTTGCGTTTCCTGCAGATTTGTGCTGCAGGGTAAAACAATATGCCACCTGAAATATTACGCATTTTTAGTGTTGTCCCCATTTAGTTGGTTCTGAGCAGGCTGTGTTTCAAAATATGTGTCTTTAGGTATATTCTCATACAAAGATATTCTAGTATCTATGTCCCCGGTTGAGTGACTCAGATCGCATACTGTCCCGAGTTGGGCAAATGAGCTCTAACACACCATCTGTGTCCCCGATTGGTATCTCATGTGTGGTGGTAATGGTTGGAGGATATTCACATGCATGTATCCAATTAGTATGTACATATTCAATTCCTTTTTTAAGCTATTAAAAGGAGAACGATGAGTGTTGATAAAAATGGGTTGTGAAATTGTAATTAATGCATCAATTAGCATCTCATTAGGCTAAATATAACATCCACGGACGATGTCCCCTTTTACGTGATTCAAAACGCATCTCCCCGATTGGCACTTGAAACAAGTGTGTGTGTGTGTATGTTTTCGTGTGGGTGTGGGCGTGTGTGTGTGTGGGTGTATACACCAATATTGTGTTGCGTTTACAAAAAAAATCGTACAAGCTATCAAGTTGAAACTTGGTGGGAGGGTGAAGTGAACTTATGTCCCGCACAAGTTGGTCAAATGTCAGAGTTTCATTAGTTGATTAAAATG
>JAIGNY010001062.1:0-33542 GCA_020152595.1 Chiridota heheva
TTATATTAATAGTATATATCTAAGGCGTTGATTTCATTGAGTTTTTAAACCGAAAAGCGGAGATTGGTTATCTTCCGTTTTTCTGTCGTTTTGTTAAAAATAGTGTTTAATGGTATTAATCCGGTATTTTTTCTTTCGTTTATAAAATTATTTGGAGATTTATTCAGGGCGTCGAGGATATCCTCGTCAAGTTTTCCTCCCGGTTCCTTTAGTGTTTGGTATTCCGGCTTTTGCGTAATAGTAAAAGTGTCCTGTAAATAAGTAACGGCTAGTAAAAACAGACATATCGTTTTGTTAATTTTTTTATTGTAGTCAGGGTCTTCGATAATGTATTAATGTAGTAACGTGTATTTTTCTTTATAAAGTTAAAGATATTAGGGCGTCATAGTTGTAAATTTAAATCTATTTTCTGGGTTATCAGACCATCTATATCCTATTTCTTCCCATAAACTGATGTAATTGGTCTAAAAGAAACATAATTTGTTTCATAAGTGGTATTTCCGTGTTATACCATCGAAGTCGTCCACCATTTCTATTATTTTATTTATATGAGGTTCGCTAGTTCTATTAGTAGGTCTGGATCATTTTAGATTATTTTTCCCTTTATTATTAGTCATATTAATATCTGTATTTTGTCCGTCGAACATATATTTAAATTTGGATTTCATTTTAAGGGGGCGTTCTGTAATGAGGATAAGCAGTCCATCGAGTGATGAGTTACTAGTCTTGTTTTAATAAAGGTAATATCACATAAGCTTTCATTTTTGATCAGGTATTAGTTTGGGTACATATAGATTTTTACAAGATTGTTTTAATTTTAGTTTCTATTAATTTTTCTGTTGTTGTAAATATTTTTTTAGATTCACTTAATCCAAATCCTATAAGAATATCATCGGGTCTAATAAAATACACGCTATCGTTTATCGATATTTGTTCGAGGGTTAGCTATTATGTAGTGCTGGTCGTGTCCCCATTTATGGACAGGTTGAGTATCGCTGGGTAGTTCAAGTCTGGAAATCATCCAGAAGAAATAGTTGTATTTTCTGGGATAGGTGATATAAAGTCTTCATTAGCGTGGTTCCAACGATCATTTTACCATAGACACCTATTCTTGATATAGTAGTAACAACTATATCGTTATTGGAAAGAATCTGGTTTTATCTGGTTTACATTCATTTCCATATATTTTCAAACTCTTCTTTTGTTTTCTTTAGTTGTCGGGTTATTGTATTAATGGTTCTATTTTTTGACGACTTCATCAATAAAGGAGTTTTTTGTCCGTCGTCTTTTGATGCAAAGAATGTTATATTGTGTTTTTAGTTTTATGTTCTCGACTTACAATTAGCTGTGTTTTTAATCCCTAATTTTCTAAAGTTATTAGTGATCGACTAATTGGATATTAAGATAAGATCCGAATAAAGACTTTTATTTTGTGTTGGAGTTTTAGACATTGTCATGTTAATCATTTCAATTTGGACATTTTCTTTTTAATTTCAAACTTTTTTCCATAATAATAAGGTAGAAACAAGTATGATTTTCCAAATCCTTCCAGAAAGCGACAAGTAACATAACTTTTTCATTTTTAAGGCTTTTTTCTTAACAAGTCTGTTCTTTGGTTTCTTATAAAGGGTTCGCAATATAATTAGTTTCTTTTGATTTCAACTAAATGTTTTTATCTGATGTATCTGGTGTAAATATTCTTTTCTTCTTTTAAAGTTAAATTGTTGGATTAGTTAATAAATCCTGTATTATTTGTTTTTGTATTACAATATTGTCTAATTATTCATCGCCTTCTTCTAATATAAAAGCCACATATCTTTACATTGTTGTGATTATGGTGGCGAGTTGATTCATCAGACTATCTTTATTTTCAGACAGATAAGTTCCGTCTTTGTTTGACATTGAATGTTCGTAATACCAGGACATACTATTTTATGTACATTTGTTCCTTCGAGGTTCTTTGTTTTGAACTTTACATATAGTCCTTTAGATTTAAAGTATTCGACAGACTTAAAAAATTAGGATAGACTAAGTCCCTGTTCACGATTTCTGTATAGGTAATATCGATTAGGATAGTTGGTGGTTTTTCTTCTGGTATTACTTTTTCTAATGTATCGGGATGGAAGAATCACCTTTATTTCAAAATATAGTACTTGTTTTCCAATAGGAAATGATGGTCTAAAAGATCCTTGAACTAGGTTAAAGGATACTTTATCGATAGAATGATTTATCATATTCTATAATTTTCCCTTCTTTCGATTCGTATTGGAAGTTCAGAGTGGTAGTTTTTCAGCTTTTTCGTATCCTGTTAATGTTTCAGTGCTGGTTTGAACAAGGTTAATATCTGTTTCCGTTTCAAATACTAATGGTTTGAAGATAAGTAATATTAATCTAAACTTTTCTATTTCACCACTAACATAAGCTGTATAGATTAGATGTTCCAAAGTCGTCCAAACTTTTTCTAATTTCATTTATTGTCCAAGTTTTTTAGAATGTACTATCATTATCAAAATCCTAATAAGTCAGTCATTTCCATAACATTGTTTTTTTCTTTTTTTTATTCGTCTTGGATAATTCTTATATTTTCATTAAAACTTGTTTCCCCATCTTTGTTAAACGGATGTTTTACATAGGTTGCAGATAGGATTTTCATATTCTTTTTATTTTTAACTTGGACATATTCTTTTAAGATAATTTTTAGGTAATCCCAAAGGTTAATAATACTTATTTCAATATATCGTCTGTTCCAGGCTTGGTGGTTGACTAATATGATTTATTGGATTCAATAATCATATCTCTATTAATTTTCATAGCCACAAAAAATCAAACCTTCATACACCAACTATTTATTCCATGTGCAACAATGCTTCTTCCAATATGTTCCATCATTTTGGTCTCCCACTGTTGTCTAAGTGATTTCCTAATAGCAAATTTTTATTCCATTTGCATATACTTCTTTGTAATATCTTCAGTACAATAGATATCAGGCGATTTTTGTATTCTATTTAAGATTCCAAATCGTTCATATTGCTTTCATTAATCAATTTATCGACATACATTTTCTCTTGAACGCTTCCGTTGCCTTCTATTCCTTCGAATCATCATCGTTCACTTGTATTAATGTTCTTCGTATATCCCTTCTGGATCAATAACAAGTTTGCGTAATGCATTGTTTCTGTCCCCAACATTTTAATGTTTATTAGCCTTTTATCTGTGGGTTCATAGATCATTATGGTGTAATCAGCATTATTGTTTTCTGTTCATATTCATATTACGGTTACCGTCTCCTTCATTTTCATCAATTATAATTTGTTAGTTATATTCTTTTAACTATCGGTCCCGTGTCATTATATTTTCCTGTTTAAAATTAAGCTCACTCCAAATATGGTTGGAGTCCTCAACATATCTGACTAACAAAATATGACATAAGATTGGTTATTAGAATTTTTTTACTTATCTTTAAATCTTGAATTCCTTCACTTCTTTATAACTATTGTATTATAATTTATATTTTTTTTTTTCAAGTTTATGTAAAATCAAATTTCAAATAATTCTAGAATACTAGTAAAGAAGCTTACGGATGTTTTCCCCAGTTTTTAGTTTTAGCGGTTTAAAAATGTAAGTTGTGCAAAAAGGAACAAATGAAAAATAGCTACAATATACTTATATTAATAGTATATATCTAAAAATTGATTTCATTGAGTTTTTAAACAAAAACGGAGATTGGTTATCTTCCGTTTTTCTGTCGTTTTGTTAAAAATGATGTTTAATGCGGTATTAATCCGAAATATCATCCATATCAACAGATTCAACAACCTTGAATACTCTGGTTTGACAAAAAACTGGTAGTTATACCTAAGTTGTCATTGGGTTTTGGTAAACTGAATTTATACCAATTTCGATTTCTTATTATGTCCCTTTTCAAAATTCAGCTTTCCTCACTATCTGGATCGGGTAAATTATAAGATTTCTTGATCTTATCATCAAGGATCAGGTCATTTCATCTTGTCAAATACCAGTAAGGTTTTAGGCGGAATACGCTTAATACAGACTACTGGAAGCATGTGCACTGATTGAATGATAATTGAGTTCCGAGAAAGGTGAGATAAGATTATTGGATTCTTTGAGCAATCGGGATACGTTTTGCAGATTGAGTTCTAAATCTGGGTAATGGGGTTTATACACTTCTTATTACCTAAGTCCGCTGATATAACGGGTGTAACAAAACGGATATAGAATTCATGATGTAACGACATACTGTTTTATTAACATCATCATTTTTCATGGTCAGCGTTTTATTTCAGGCTCCATCCCAAATACGACAATCTCCTTCCCTGATACAGAAGTTTTAAAATTCATGTTAAGATTGGTTTGATATAATTTGTTAAGTTCATCTTTTTTATCATAATAATATTTATAATTTATGCAAATAATCATAAATACAAGTAAGATAAAAAAGAAAATTAACAAAACGGCATCTTTTCCTTGCATTTTAAAAATAGAGAATAATAAGTAAATTAACTTTGGCACAAATTTAGAGATAAATCGACGGACTGATGGTAAAAAAAGTGAGCAATAACTGCACTATCCCGTTCTGGGACACTCGACTACAGGCATCCGTTACTCCGCTCCTGCGATAAAAATGAAAATAATAACCCATTAGGGTTCATGAGTGAAAATAATAAGCATAACGCTGAGGTCAACGAGATAGAAAAGATCCGTATCGATCAAAGAGGTGAAAACATGCCGATTTGGCAAACAATCTCGCGACTATAACTCAGGCGATAAAAGAAATGGTGAGAAATTATGGCGGAAAGAGGACAATGCATCGCTGAAATGCTATGATCATTGACGATCAAATGGGATATAAGGATGATGAAAAAAAAAGAATCGTGGTAGTAAGTAAAATACCTGTCAATGTCATTCCAACTCTTCCAAATACTAAAGGAAAAATTCCAGATCAGGTGATCTGGGAAAGAACCCTTATTTATAAAGGCAAGGATTGATTTTCGTATTAAAGAAAAAGCGGGACAATACATCGCTATGCAGAAGGACCAGTTTGTTAGAAACAATCAAGCCTGACTGATGAACAAATCAAGTATGTCCAGATCAGAATCGTTGATTTAAACACACTTTTACAGAAAAGTTGGAAAGAGTAAGTACAGTTCAAGGTATAGCGGATGCTTTACATCAATCACGAAAGATGTCTTGGGAACAAACTTTGTCGATTCAGATGGAAAAGTTGTTGAATCTTCAGCGTTCCAATAACATTTGATTTTGGTTTTGTCAGCAAAACATCATCAAACAATCGTTTTTCATTCTCAGCTCAACGTATCTCTTAGTTCAAAAATAGACTCAATCGCGTAAATCACTCCACGAGCGTAAATTCCCCAAATATCTGGGTATAATTGCCTCGTTCCTTCAACTTTTAAGTTCTTAAAAATTAATGTCGCGGTCGTGATGAATTTCACATTAAAATATCCATTCGGCTCATGCTCCCCCATATATAACTGCATCATTTTAGTTCCTAATAGCACATAACTTTGTGGCTAGAACCATCAGCTTCTATTACAACACTCATACTTCTTGTTTGTAAATTATCATATTTTTGAACTGATACCATGCTTTTCTGGACAACAAACCTTGCTGCTTTTGTGGTTCTTGGTCATGCTTTGATATTCGAAATTTCTCCATTACAACTGCTTTGGTTTTCGTGTAAGTTGATTTAGCTAGGTTATGTAGAAAGTCACTTACCAGACATCCTGGATGTATATACCTGCTGAGATACTTTATTTTTGCCTTCTTTCGTCTATTTGAGCATACTCGTTCTTTGAAACCATCACTCTTTTGATACCATAAACTATTTTGTTCCTTTTCAGTTAGGTCCAAATATTATTTAGCTATTTGATTCACCAGAACTCATTGCATGTAATGGCGAGTGCCGGGCCCTACATCAATACCAACTATCTGGTTTGGATGTGAGTGCGGTTCTGAAATTGTCGGTGTCGTATGGGAATGACATACCACTTATCGCCTTCAAAGCTAAATAGTAATCATCTTCGGTTGAATTAGATTATCACGGGTAATCTTCATACGAATAGCGCCGCATTGGTATGGTGATAGTCATATCATTTAGCCGGACATCGGCCATACCGAACAGTTGCTTGGGTCATGTCTGGACTTGAACTTTGGATATTTGGTTTATTTCTAAAAACCGAACAAATCCATCTTGTAAATCACGGAGTTTTGAGTTAGTGCTGTTGCAGCTGATTGCTTTAGCCATTCGTGGTCTATATCTCGTTTGAGTTCGGTGAGTGATTTACTGGCTTGATTGAAGTTTCCACTAGCTCTTTTGCATTACCAATGCGTTATTCCATGTATCGTCCGTTATGAATATCGTGCATCGCTGTTCAGTTTGCTCAGATGTTGGGTAACATGATTTTTATAAGCAAATCTTCATATAAGTATATATTACTACATGTTAGGTTAATATTCAGTAGTTGTGCAGGAATTCTCTTGATGGGGTTGTTCAACAAGTTTGTGTAACTTCATTAAAAACCAGTTAGAGTGTGCCAATACTCTGTAAAAGGATACCCTACGCAAGGCGGGGTTTAGGAGACATCCGTGTTTTCCCATAAGGATGGAAAACAGTGTTTAATTTCCGTACAAAAGATAAAATCCTGGTTGGCGCGTATTGAATACACCGTTGAAAATTGCTTATTGTAAACTAATAATAGCAGTGTTTTATTTCTTAATGTTTATCTGGATTACATTCGTTCAATATTTTTCGTAGTTCTGGTAATGTTAGGTCTTCAGTGGTGTATTCAATCCTTTATTTTTAGTAATCCTGTGAAGCATTTTTTTATATTTTTTAAATACTTTTACTTTTTCTCTTTCTTTTAATGTACATATCCCGATATAAGTTCGGCAACATGAAGGCATTCCTTTAGATAATGCGACCACTAATTCAATATGTCCTAAAATACGGTATAGTAGGTGGAAGTCATCAGGCATCTCTTTCATTCCCAGAAGACCCATCCCCCTTTGTTGAATACGATAAGTAATGCTTTTTTCGATTCTGTTTCAGATAATCCATAATCTGATTACCTTTCTTTTCATCTAATGCAATCAATTTACCTCCAGTACTTGGATTATTAATAAATTGGATAAGATGTGGGGGTAGGTCCGCTCAATTCCCTTGTTAATTTATCTCTGTTATATTAAATAAAGACAGATCTAATATTACTCCCCCTCCTGGATTTGTTAAATATTGTTTCCATCATTACAACTAAATCGTTTACTGTTGATTTTTTAAAACGATTAAATTCTTTATTCATCTGGTTCAACTCGCCTCAGATTTATTTAACCCTCAGACCGTGGTCGATTCAACTCATCCGCTTTTATTTTTATAATCCATGATATTTTAATATCTTGAATATCCTTTTTTAGTTCCTCTTCTGGCTGAGTTAAAAGATTTGGCGTATAACCTGGTAGATCAGTTTTGTATGTTTCTGCCACTTACACTATAACATTGCATCTTCTTCCCGTTTTAATTTACTTTCGTATTTACTTTTTCTCTCTTGGATTGTTTTAGGGTCTTGTTTTGTCTTTTTTTAATATTATCTAAATTTTTTGTTATATTCAATAAAAGATTTATCAAGACAACTCATTCTTTTTCAAAAACATCTGGTATTTCTTGAGTTCGTCATTTTATAAAATCCCATTCTGAAGCTCAGTGCCCCTATTTGTAGGGACCTGGAGTTTCGTGCTTTCTGTTTCACCATGGATGATTCCCAATCAAGGAATATGTTCTGGTATTTGCTACTTAACTCATTATATCTTGGATGGGATACATCAAATCTTCTCCTATTTTTTTTTAATCCAAGTTTGTTTTGATGATAATAGAGTCATTTCTCGTTGTCGTCTTGCATTCAACCATTCCTTTCTATTAGATTATAGATTCACTAATATTCCGTTCATCAATGGGGGTAGTCTTTCCTGGATTATCTTTGCCATTTCATATACACCAAATGGTTGTTTGTCGTTTCTCACTAAAAAACAGGATAGAAGGATGTATCGTCGGTATCTATTATATTGTCAGACCAATCATACCATTCTTTTTTCATCTTGATAGTCTATTTTTACATCATCCTTATAACTGCGCTTTTTGCCTCCAGATGTAAGGATTTGCGTTGGTAGTTGGGTGCTTCAATAAAAATCTTTAATTTTATACGAGTATATACCCGGCGATCCATAAACAAGCTATCGAGTGGGGATATAGTGTCTGTATCAATAAATCCAACGTGCATCTTGTATATGGGTCGTGTATTTCATGTGGATTTCTTATATTTTCATTTATATTTCTTAATTTTTTTGTGATTGGTTGAATCAAACTCCCCGATAGTATCTTCAAGATTCTCTGCAAATCTCCAGTAATTTTCTATTTTGTTTTGTTTTAAGTTTCAAGATTTAAGATTAGTTGATTCGATTGTTTATTTTTCAAATTCCTTTCAAGTTGATCGTATCCCATTTTGATTGTATTTGAAATTCAGATTCAATTGTTTTTAAAGTCATTTTGTAAATCTTAACAGATTTATCTATTGGGATCTCGTTTTTAATTTATCAAACTCTCTAATCCGATTAATTCTTTCAACTTCACCTTCAGATGAGATGTATATTTCGGACATTCTTGTTGAGACTCATCTGTTCTTAATGCTTTCTCTGTCTCCTATAGATTTTATAGTTTCGCCACCATTCTATAGTTGGGTATTTCATTTATATCAACATAGTGCGTTTGCATCCATTCATCCACTTCCCCTAATTTCAAACCTGTTGATGGCTATTTTATTTTTATACTTATTGGATAAACTCTGGCTACTAAGTCCAGGATAGATTTCTTTTAGATTTAATGGATCATAGTGGTCAGCTAATATATTCGTGGTTTTCTATATCAGGATTCGCTTTGTATTTCCTGTAGTTTTGTTATATCCCCATTTTCCAGGCACCTACACCCTTCATGGTTCCACCAGCACAATAGGGCAACAACAGCTCTAAAACGCATCGGCTTTATCTTAAACGCTTACATCTGGTATATTCGTTATATCTTCTGGTTCCCCACACGGTTGCCCCCTGCGCCCAGTTTTACCATGTTAGTTTGTTTTTAATGCGGTGTGGCAGTTTTCATTTTACCTATGGTGCAGTTAAACCTGGCCATTTCCCATATAGATTCTATTGGTGCATGCGCGGCTTCGACATATCTTCTCTAATCTTTTTACTTCTGTTTTATAAGCATCAGTATAATGTTCTTTTCTAACAATGAACAACTGTTTCCCTTCATCACCAAACTATACCATCCTTGTCCCTAAACGGGCTTTTGTTTTATGTTAAACTCTCTTCATAAAGGTTTATTATCATTTCACAGAAGTCGCATCGGATGTTTTTTCGTAGTGCCAATCCTTTAGATCCAACTTTTTAATCCTGTAGGCGACTTTAAAATCTATCAGGTGTTCTCTCAAAATCCTTCCATCAAGACCATATTTGTATTCGTTCATATTTATTCTCAAGGCGGACTATCCCATCTTTCTTCTATCTACAACCTGTCAGATTGCCTTCTTTTTTGACTACCGAGACCATATTCCCAAAATTACTATTAAATTCTATTTCAATTTCTCTTGGTGTCGGCAATCTATCAATTTTACTTCGGTCATTCCCTTCCATTCTTGATCAAAAAGATTGGCTTAGTTTTATTTAATCCATTTATACCCCATCTATTTTCAAATAATTGTTACATTTGTTTTTCTAATTTTTCTTGTGCTCAAATTAGCATAACGAGTTTTATATATATCGACAATGGATTAGAAAATCATATCACTTATTTCCTTCATTCTTTCTATCATTATCAGATAATGGCCAATTACAAGAACCAAATATATATAACCATATATATGCTTTACCACTCAACTTGCGTTATAAGATTCTTCATCGCTATCCCCATTTGATATTTGGGTCAGTAGTTTTGTATCCATTTTCTATTTCTGCTTCAATGTTTATATTTTACCTGTTGTTAATCCCCTGTCTATTCAGTTCATCAAACGCCATATCTAATAATTTAATAGATTTTATAGTCTCATTATTTGTATCAATACTTTCTGAATAAGTTTTATCTGCCTTGTCCTCATCGTAGAAGTATCTGGTTCTCCATACAATCGTCTCTTTGCATCTATTTCATTATCATTTAATATCTTCTCATGATCTTTTATTATCAGTTGACTTTCTTTGCATCACTTATTCTCATTTGGCTCCGTTGTTGATTAAGCATTTCCTTGAATTCTATCAACAACATCTTCATCCCTTCTTTGAATAACACCTCTTTTGTTGTAGGTCACAGTTTTCTTTGCATCATTCTTTCTATATTCTTCTGGGGTCAGTCCAATATAATGTATCTTCTTCCAGGAATTTTGGTAGCATACATTGCATCTAATGTTCTTTGTTGATTATCGTTTCTCGTTCCATTTTTTTTCTTGTTCAGTTAATCTATTTCCATATGTTGGTGTTTGTCTTGTTTCCTGCTCTTTTCATGAGATAATGTAAAGCTCTTCTTAACGTTGTATTGCTCTGTTCATCTCTTTCATTGCTGAAATATATCACTTTGAACCTGACTACCATATCCAGCATTTATAGCGTTATGATCTGGATTTCGCGCAAAAATCTTTCCATGTTCTTTCTCTTTCTGAGA
Source organism: Chiridota heheva (assembly GCA_020152595.1). Taxonomy (NCBI): domain Eukaryota; kingdom Metazoa; phylum Echinodermata; class Holothuroidea; order Apodida; family Chiridotidae; genus Chiridota; species Chiridota heheva. The sequence continues at coordinate 10,736 of JAIGNY010001062.1, forward strand.
TTCTTCTTCCATCGCCATCCGCTGTTTCTCACGATCCATCATAGTTCGTTGAAATTCATTATAACTGTTCACCCCCTAAAAATACCTGCCTATACTACCTGGGTCGATGTTGGTATAACTTAACCTATATTAACAAGAGGATTAGACATTATCCTATCAGTCATAGACTCCTCGTCTCTACTTAAAAATCCAACGTTTTTCGTTCATATTATCTTCTCCAAGGATCCAGTATCTATAAAATCACCATAAAAATCAGATAAGAAGTCGAGCTATGCCCCTAAATGAGGTTCATTCAAGGACTATCTAAATAACCACAATCATGATCTACCGATTTATTCTTCAGCTTTTTCTTTCTCTGGCGGGAAACGGATGTTTCCCCTTTAACTTTGGCGTCCCAAGCTTCAAGTTTTCCATCCGATTCGGGTGATGGGTTGTTAAAGACAAATCCGTCTCAAACATAACTAAATCCCCACTTGTTAAATTCATTTATTACATGAATTTACGGGTCACTACACCGTTTCGGGCTTTACCATATTTTTAGTGATATTTCAATCCAACACCATTACGCTACCAAATACAACTTATCTCTAGAAACTTGACCAATATCGCTTTTAGTATATCAATCGGCGTATTGTATGATTTACGAATACCTTTGAGTCGGCACTTGGTGATGGCTAAGCTGTTTCGGTTAATCGGATTTTTAACAACATATCTCGATTTATCTTCCGCCCACTATATCAAATGCTTTTAATGTAACTATCAACGATATTATTCAGTTCTCCAACTTATTACTGGACTTCTTCAAATTTTAAGACATCTCGTATCATCTTGGTTTCCCAACCTGACCTATGGCTCCAAATGCCACGGACCTAACAACTTATAAACCATTTCTTGCCTACATTCCAATAGAGCAGAACTTAAATTCCAACGCATCATCATTCTTGGTCATTAGTTTTATATCCTCAACAACTACAACTAATATTGGAAATATCTTATCTAATAAGTTAGTATTCTTAATTTAATTCCACCTCATAAATAATTGCCAGTTAATCTGGTTGGATTAACTAATCTATTATCTACATTGACCTTATTTAGCACTTGTTGTCTATTTCTACATCATGTTTATCCGCCATTTTCTCTTTGACCCAATCAATGTTTTGGACTGAATGTTCAGGTATGTATGTTATTAGACTTGATGGTATAACTTCTCGCCATCTCCCTGGATCAACACACCAGCAATCGGTTGAGTATCACCACCTTTCTCGATATATCAACTTGATACAAAATATACCTGATTTCAAAAGTATATGAATTTTTACACATAAAATAAAGTTCTCGAAACTCTTGCTGGATGACACAGCATCAATGAGCTATTGTTTTTATCTACTACTGGTACATATCTCATTTTATTTACTCTCATTTACCTTTCTCGGTCTGTTTTCAGTTTGCAAACATTCTCCTTCCTACTTAAAAAACGAACTCAGTGGTATTAGACTAGGAGTACATCAATACATATTTCATGTCCTTGTTCCGTTTTCCAGTTATTCCTCGGACCTTGCTGGCTATACTCGGCTCCATATTTTCATATGTATATTTAATCATTTACTTTAACATATCTGACAACAAATCTTGATATAAAACACGGATGTTGGATAATATCGTCTTTCCAATTCAAGATTTAGTCACTCTCGTTCTATAAGAACTCTCTTCCTCAGCATGTCCCATTTTATAGGGATAAACTTCCCCATAAACTCTTTATAATCATTATACCCACGACTATTCAGCCTCCATCCTCCGATCACCACAATAAACTTTGTAAAAACTTAACATAATTTATTCTCTTACGCACTTTCAAATCCACTGCAAAACACCATATGTATTATTATACAAACCACCAGATCCATATATACTACCGGTTGATGGCTGAGTGCACCCATGTAATTACTTCCACTACTCACTGTGGTCGGACTATTTCCATAATTCTTTCCATAATATTCCATTCCAGTTCCTAAAACTGGCTCCCAACTTCAGCCAGTATTTGGTCCAGTTGAACCATATGGATACTCCTATCATTTGAACAACATTACTATTAAATGTTCCATAACTGAGATCCCATATGGAGATCCTCCACACAATATTCTTGATATCTTTCAAGATTAGTCCAGGTGCATTCTGTTAAAATCATGTCGAGTAATTCCTTCATTAATCCCTGTTGATCCATTGCCTGGCGCTGAGAACCAACACCACCAAAATATCAGAACTCTGTCTACATATCAGTTATCATAGGACTAAATCCTAATCCATATCGTTGTTGTCCTAATGATTGATTATATGCATTCATATAACTATTAGGCCCCTGAATTCAGCCAAACTTTTGTAAACTCTGTACCTTGTTTGCCCATCCCATTTGATTCTGCGCTTGTCATATCACTTCTAAAACGTCAGTCCCTTGGCTCAAACCCCTAATTGATTCTGTTGGGTCATTGCGCAAATTCTGCATACCTCGGCTTTTTCCTAGCGAAAACAATTCCCGACTAATTGATCGAACATTTCTAATCTTCCCTTCTCCGCATACTGCCATATCAATACCAAATAATATTTTCATTGAAGTTTCTATTCATCAATCTTGTTTTGATTTTATATTGTTGATTAAGATTGTTGGTCATTTGATTATAATCTCTACACAATGCATTTGATTGTCTACCATAAAGCTAATTTTGTTGCTGACTTCCAATTGTTGTAAACTCAATCCCGCTGATTTCTTTGTTGATCTAATTGTTCTCTTAATATGAGAGGATTGAAGCAACATCTGCAAGTGCGTCAACATTCCTTGTATCAGCTGTCTTGCCGGGTCATAATTTCCACCCCCAATCCTTGTTAAAATAATTTACTAATTGGTTTGGTTGATTTGTAATGGATCAAAATTATATGTCTGCTCTTGATACATTGTAGGGTTCCATAACTTAATGCCTCCCTCGCTTCTCATTTATATCATCCATACCTGTCCAATAAATCCATAAGGTATACTCTGGTTCTGCAGTTTCAGTTCGCGATGTATTTGCACTCCCCGAACTTGAACTACCCGAACTATTATTACCACTAACCATTTTAATACCCTCCTCCTAAAAATCCTCCTTTGATTATTTGTTTTTGGTTGAAGAACTGATCATAATCAATATCTGCCAGTTGTTAGGACTTGACGCTTTTATTTTGTTCAAACCACTTTTTGTCTTTCACCAATAGATGATAAACCTGTTGCGGCGGTGGAGGCGGGGCGCTGTTGTTTTATCTTTGTTGTTTATTCTTTGTTGTTGACCCACCGATTTTGCCAATAAATCCAGTAATATCACAGTTGAATCCTATACACAATTCTCTCATTGACGGTCCTTCATAACCATTATATCGACACGAGCATACTCGACCTCGACAGGGCATACCCATTATCCATACCAAGCATCATCTTGGGGCATTTGTGGACCATTCATAAACCTATTTCTCATTGGTTTGTCGATTGTATCGTAATCCAGAACATCTGTCCAGTTAATCCTCATATTATTCCACTACCAGTGTTCGATAATCTGTAAATCCTCGGACTTAAATCTTCATAATTCATTTTATATCCCTTATTTTCCTTCCTATTTTTGGGTATCCATGAGCATCACATATTATTTATGTTCCAAATTTAACATATTCCAAATCCTGAAAATGTAATGCGTATCTGCATTTCCTATTTCATTTATCCGTGATTGAAAATATCTGACATAAGATAGATATCGATCCTATTCATTTTTGTTAATTTCAACAATATTTGTCCAAGGATATTAATCAGAAGAATAAAGAAAAATATCTCTTACATCCTACATTTGAGATATTAATCAAAGCTCCTACATTTAACCAGTTGCAGCTAACCAGTATCCGCTTCTCCCAGTGGATGATGTTTTCATTGGAACAGTCGGATATAGGTCGTTCGACCCATTTAATTCATTATGTAAAACTGCAGATATATTTACCATGTAAACACCTGGATTATCAACAGAAAATGTATCATTCGCTAAATCGGGATGTAATACCACGAGTTTTGCGTCTCTTGGTCAAATATGTTCAGTTTTTATGTAACATAGATCAAAAATGATATTTGAGCTCGAGAACAGACATTCCCCATGTAAGGCGAAACAGTGTTTCCTCTACCATCACGATTCCATATTCCGTCATAATAAAATGAATAATCCTGTTCCTCTTCCGTCTATTTTAAACACATCATGTAATAATACCGTCAATCCGTCAAAAGGCTCTTTAGGATGATATATTCTAATTCATAATCTTTGTCTGTGTCAGTGGCAGATTTTATATTATAAAGTTCTTGTAAATCCAACTTGCTCTGATGGGGCTCATAACGAATTTCATCTAAAACTTCTCCTTCTCTTACCAACTCGGTATTCTATAGTAATTCCAGAGAATAAAATTATTTGGACTTTCTGGTTCAATTATATAACAGAATAATTACACAGACAGCGAGGAGAGAATAAATCTATCAACTCCTATTTCAAATACCCATGGATCATTCCATGTAATTGTTCATCAATTTCTTCTTGACTTCCTACCATAATCTCTAATTCCTTCACCTGTAATCTGGAGGATGACTCTGGTGATAAGAAATGAATTACCATCACCTGAGAATAGGTAAGGATTTCTTTCTATAGATGAGGTTTGGTTTCACTTTCAAAGTATTCACTTGTGTCGAATAAACCAATCGGTTGTTGAAACTTTGCAGATTTTGAGATCAACCTGATTATTTATTCATAAACTCGATCAATTGCGGTGGAGGTGAGCTAAACCTGGAACATTTCACAATGGAGCCATCAAACTTGTAATTATCGTATGACTTTCATATTTCAAGTGTTGTTGTCGGAGATATACAGCCAAATAAATCAGAAATTGATTTCCTTCAGTAACGATTCCAACTATGACTTCGCGATTCGAGGGGTCGAACTACAAATGAATTATGGTAATACTCTTCGAAATGTTTCTCGAATAATAACTTCCTGATTTTGTCAGCATTACTGATTGAAATGTAGGTCGTTACAGATGAAAAATCATTGTCTGACAAAACGAATAGATTTTCATTTACCCAGCCAAATAAATCCTACCCAATATCCCAATTGTGGAAGAAATCATTCTTGCATAGAAAACCCGATTGCCACCAATAAATTGTAGTAAATGAACTATGATCCTTAAAAACTATGAACAAGTCATTCAATCCGCACCATCGATTATACTTCCATCGGTTGAGTCAAATCCAACTAACCGGATAAACTTGTAAATAGGTGTATATTCCCAATATGGAACATTGTTGGATGGAACCGGATCTGACCACATCACTCGATTAGTATATTCATCAGTATCCTCTGTTATATTCATTGCAATATAAAATCCCTTGATAAACTTTTTTTTTTTTTTTGTTCTTGTCTTATCGCCCATGATTCGGTTGATTCAAGGTAATGAAAGAAATGTTCCTGACCATCCCGGATGATCCCAATGTTGGAAATCAACACCATTGGTTGCAATCAAAATATTACCAGCAGTATCAGACACCCAATCGTTATCATCAGTTCCAGTAAAATGCGTTTCCTGTCAAATCGCGCCAAGTTGTGCCATCAAATCCATAGCTCGTTTGTTTATCCAGATACCTATAATATAATGCTTTTGATGTCTCATATTTGGTTAAATGCAGCGGGGTAAAGGTGATGAAATTCAGTCAGAGTTCATAACCCTTTACTGGAACGAACTGCACCACCTTAAAATCTACATTTAAAACAATCAGTTATTATCAGTGGTAAACTGACATATGGTTGATCCGTAATCTGCTCCAATTTCATGGAAATTTGTAATTTTGTACGGTTTTTTCATCGCGAAATCCGGATTATGTACTCATCGAACTTTTTAGAACTAATATCTGGTGGACTAATCTAACTCGACCGGTTATTCATATTCCACTTGTGCCATTCTGTGCATAAGCCACATATCGCCACTTGTTGCGCGCGCATAATACTAATATAATTAACATCTTTGGTGTTTCCATTCACCATTTACTTCTTCCAGCATTCAATATACATTATTTTGATCATATATCATTAAAAATAATTTTCTGTTTTATTTCCTTCTGGAGATTAGAATAATATTACTTGAGGAATATAATATGCAGCATAATTATTCCAATCAGAATGTTATTTCTTTGAATGCAGCATTCATTTGTTCTTCGGCCTTGTAATGTGACAATTTCTCTGGATGCTTCCAGTATCTGGTGTTCTTACAATTTGTTTCCAATCCAGAATAACTCTTGTATTAGTGTTTCACTCGTGATTGTGCTCTGACCTTTCAACATCTGTAAGTAATCTGCTTTGATACATTTATTTCGTAATTCTGTATCTAATGTAAGATATTCTGTTTCCTGTAATGTCATGTGTTTTATATTCAACATCACTTGGAGGATGTCCTCCCAGTGAACTATCAAATGTTTCAAGATTAACAGCTATTGATAAGTCACAAGTTTCTCATATGCTTTATTATCATAATCAGTATTCCATTTGAGTGCTTTATCACGAGTAAAGTTCTTTATTGTTATTTCTCGAATTTGATTATTTGCATTCTCCAATAATCATCTTTCATTTGTTTATCTGGAATAAACTGCCAACTATCAGTTCTTGTAATCTTATCGAAGCTCTACAATAACCGATCCATGAGTTTGAGTATAATATTGTCCTGGTTGAATAGGGACATCAGTCCATAATCTATAGACATTCATTGCTTACAAGTTGTTCATCAGCATTATTTCCGATAGAATATAGTTTATCCAATCTGGTCTGTTAAATGGATTGAAGTAATATCTTTCCATTTAAAATTATTCCAACTGGTGGGACTATTTGATCTACCAACCACATAGTAAAATTGATTTGTTTTATTCATAATTTTATTATCCTGTTCTTGATCCTTCGTACATATCCTTCGTCCACAGATGTACGATTGTTCTTTGTTCAGAAATAAATCTCGTATTTATCATTTCTTGATAATTTACTTGAGAATCAGTGTATAATCCACACAAATTTGTAATTAATGGACTCAATTTGATTTTGTTTTAATCATAACACTTTATCCCTCATTAACTGTATTTCCATCATCAGATCTAAATACAGTATATGTACGACGTAAGATGGGTTCTACTATTCAATCCTTGAGGTTGTTCTTTGATTTTCCATATCCCCTTTTATTCGTATCTAACACAAAGATGCGGTTACTGGCTAACCCACGGTAAAGCAGTCCCTCTTTAATCTGGATGTTCAGTGTAAAACAATTCCATCCTCTGTATTTATCATTTTGAAATGCTCTCATGTCCACTAATCCATACCATTCCCATCCAGTAATTTACTGCCTTTCACATTATCTATGGTAGTTACATCCTCATCAAAAACACGACTGAGTGATATTGGGCCACTCCATCCATCCCCAAGATAGAACCATAAGTGATCTTCAGGGCTGGCAATTAATCCAAGTGTCTGGGAAATTGTACTCTTAATCAACAATTTGATTTTTTGTAGTTAATGGACTTTTTAGATACTAGAGGTATCAGCCATTTTAATTATCCTGTTCTCGATGCGGCGATAGTTATTCACTGTTCTTTTAATTTCTGTTCCAGTTGTAATACCATTGTGTAAACTAATGTTCTATTGGTTGCTCATCCATCGCGACGCAGCAATCGACTCGTAATCAGCCGAATAAATATATTGATAAATACGAGGATCATTGGACAGGAATCCAACCAAACCAGTCTGTTTGAGCAGATTCAATCCTTTGGTTCTGTTAATCCATTATCAATTGTGCGACACCCACCGTCGGTATCATCTCGTTCTTCTTGGTACTTTACTAGTGTTAATCCGTTATCTTTAGAACCCTTCTTCTTTTATCCATTCTATAGATTTACGCTTGTCTCATCAATAGTTATAAAATGTCCATCTGTCGAAATAGTCCATCCATCCGTATATCCATCCAGTATTTCGGCATAGATGAATCAGTAACATCATTATTTTTTACTGTCTAAATGGTCTGATTGTTCCCCATTGGTGGCGTGTTCATATATTTGCAATTACTGATTGTTCCATCTGAAATAAATTCCACAAAAGCACCTTGGTTATTTTGTAAAAATAGTACATTTTACAAACCCATTTTTTAAATGTAAAATTTTCTTTGCCCAACCAAAACAATACTATAGGACCACCTAACCTGTTGGGATGGATGGTGAACATCAATGTTCCATTAAATGAGCGAACAATGATAACACAGTTTAAATCAAGATAAATCTCTCTCCATCCTCAGGCTCCATATATTCGTTGCTGGATTTAATATCTTGATGTTTAAATCAAGTCAATGCTGTCCATGTAACTCCTTAATAGAAGGAGTTTCCCGATTGTTCGGTAAAATCCCATCAGGCACAAAATGGGTCAATAAAAAGACTCGGCTTCTTCCTCTGGTTAATTACCATGTAAACCGTTCAATTGATGCCAACATTAAGACTAAATCTCAATGTAAATCGGTGCAACCAATCAACTGTTTTCCATCAATCCTCTGGGTAATACACTCCAAGTTAATCCATTATCTATTGATTAGAGATTTATGAATATCATTGATTCCTCACTCAATCCAGAGAACCCAAATAACTCATTTTATTATCTTCCCAGAGGATAGATCTGCAGCGAAGTAGTTGACCCACTACTCAATCCTTTAGGTAAATCAATCCAACTACAAACATCTATTTCACCCCCTGGGCTTTTAGTACTAAAAAGCAGGTTGTACCCTTCGTCCAACATTAGACTAAATCTCCAATGTAAACTGCAAACCAATCAACTCCGCCATTTAATGTATACAATGTCATAGCACATTTAGTCCCTAATGTTGGTGCTCCACCTACCCATTCTGTGCCAGTGGGCATTGTAATGGTATGTCCGCCAGTATTGTCAAGATGAATAGTGCCGTAAACTGTTTGTAACTCCATCGTTGCAGAAAACCCATCATCTAATACAGGAGTTATAGTAATATCACCGGTTGGATGATTCAGTTTGTAATGTGGGTTAAATGTCCTAAATTATTAACATCCATCTTCTTCATACCCCCTTCCAACATTGGATTCTTTATTATATTGGCTTGATTCCATCCAGAATCAAACATCAATAACTGATTATTTTCGGCACCTTATCTACATCAGTTAGATCATTCAGATCTAAAGTAGAGTAAATCACTCAGTATACTGTAATCTGGAACTATTGATTTTAGACAACACTTGATTTGTATCACACACAAGGACATTAGAGACTGAGACTGGTGTGACCCATTCGTATTATAATCCCACTATCAATTTTAGTTAATACTTGTTCGGCAATCCCTTTATTGGAAATCCCGTTGTATCCGACATTAAATCAGTCCATTCCGAGTTATAATCTGCATTATCAATTTTGTTAAAACTTGAAAGTAGATCCTCTATTGGAACTTTGTGGTTTTCTGGGGGTAAATCAGTCCATTCCGAGTTATAATCCACTCATCAATTTTGCTTAAAACTTGGAACAGTAGATCCTCCTATTGGAACTTTTTTGGTGGTATTTACTGTTGGCGCAGCCATTCAGTATCAAAATCGGCGTCTGTTTTCTTAGTCAATACTTGTTCGGTAAATCCGCCTAATGGGATGGTGGAATCAATCATTGCCCATTCTACATCGTAGGATGTATTTAACCATTTACTAATGCTCTCCAGTTTTTCAAATGAAGGCAATGGATTGGTTGGATCAGTGTGGGTCAAGAATATCATATGGTGTAAGTAGGGGACAATAGTCGCCGAGTTTGAACTCATTATAAAATACATCATCCTGAATATCACCAGGATTTAAAAAGTATCGTTTGTTACCATCCCACTATTATTTTTTAATCTATAAACAAGTGTACCGTCATATCTCCACCAGTAATTTAGGATTAATATCTGTAATAATACCGTCTGTAATCTAATATTATTGGTATCCACCACTTCAACAAATATCGATGAGCATAATCTAAATTAGTAACATAATAGAATCCCATAAATTATTTATTATTACTACTGGCTCCCTATTCGTGTAGTGAATCCATGTCAGCTTGATTTGCTACAAATGTCAATGATCTAATAAATCATCTAATGGTTCATTCTCCCATTTATCCGTTCCATATAATAATATATCACCCTTGACCAAGGTCGTTGGGAATTTACATCTTCTAAATCCGATAAATCTAAAAAACCAATTTACTATTGATTTCAAATAATGCATCTTCTACATTAGAAGATACTAATAAACTTAATTTTGGATCGAATGGATTGTTTCTGTTTGTATCAATCAGTATTCGGTTCCTTGGTAATCATTAAAAACAACATGGGTTCCATCATATTTATCTTTGACTGATGTATCGAAGAAGCTGTAATATTAGATTATCAATTTTCATCTTTACAGTGCTTAATCCTGGTGATGTTGGATTATTAACCAAAATCAATTCACCCGTCATTGTATCCCCCATCTTTTTAATACATAATTGGGATTTGCAGTGGGGGTCAGTTCCACTGACCGCATCCTGCCCATTCTGCGGCAGAGTGTAAATCTGTAAAGACATTTACAATGCATTCCTTTTCGTTTAATTTCATGATTCCTATCGGAAAAGATTCTCCAATATTCCTAACTCGTTTCTCTAATTTTTTGAATATAAGATAAACATTGTGTTTATATAATTATAATCTATTGATAATCCATCACCCTCATCTTCACTAACAATTGGCATCTGGATAAATGCCTTTAACTTCTTATGCGATAAGCCGGCGTTTGAATCTTGGAGGTTTTATAGTAAATAATGTAGGTGTTAGATTGTATTGCATAGCTTTCATTTTTGGATATCTATAATATTTTCTTTGAGACGTCTATCACTTGATGTAACAAAATTTGACTTTTAAATTCCCCCACAGGACGCCATTGAACAGGCCATGGTTAGAAAACCACTCAGCATATCCGCTTGTATGAATTTCTACCTTACAATTACGTTGCCTTTTTCTGTAACCTAAAATCAGGATAAGAACCTGGCCCTTTTACCTTTTAGTTTCTTGACCACCAGTTGACTTCAATCTTATTTGAACCTGCCATATTTATCAATAGACATTCCCATAAAGTATAATAATCTCTATTTTTCAATGTTCCCTCATGATTGATTAAAGACTGGTGTCGCACTTGATCTATAGACTTTTAGAACTTTCATGGGATGTGGATTCATACGGCGGTACTTGCAAAAGCTCCCTTTTTCCAATAAATGCATCTTGACTGCATAAGGATTACCGCCTACTAAAACATCTCATTCTTAGTGACTGTAAAACCTGGCCATCCGTATCGTCCGGCACTCTATATCTGCGGTTTTGAACTCAGTTTGAGTTATTTTCCAATGCGCCACATCAGATGGAATTTATTGCATATGACCCGTATTTATTCATCGCAACACCAATCTGTTGTTGATATGGATTCCCATACTACTACTGCCCCTCCTTGCATACCGTATCGTCCTAAATCACTGCATCCCATCCATGGCTCAATCATATTGACTTTTGGATCTGGTGAAATTTCTCCCACTATTTTATTCGTATAACCAATAATGGAACTTACTTCCTGATTTAGTAGTATCCCTAATTCTAATGTCCCCTCACTATTAATACTCATTATTGATTCAGAGGTCGAACCCATGTAATAACTGATAGTCTTGTAATTCCTGGGTCTATTACAATGACATTTTTTCTTCAAAGTCTCGGTCTTTTACTAAATGTAATGTTATTTCAGCATTTAATTGACTCAGAAATTCCTTAGTAACTGCATGATGCATTGGTAAAACTGGTGAATCACTCAATGTAAGAAAACCAGACATTGTATCTCCAGCCCGTATTACAAATGCATCTGGTGTTGACCCACCAGATCCAATAGCATCCACATATGCTTTATCCGCAACTTGGACAGGCTTTGAAAACTTTCGTTCCATCTAAAAAATTACTTTCAGTCAACGTTCCACCACTGATTTAGTTTCCATCCAATTCTTGTTTGTAAATCGGTTATGCAAGCAATATCGGATGACAATCCGGATCATCTCTTTCAAAGTTGATTATGTTCAGTAAATCACAATTACCGTTTGTCCTGTAATGCATAAAAAGATGTATTTATTGTTTCTATCATTATTTTTATTATTATCCTATACGTAATTCAATTGACTTCCAGTCATTTGATTCCAATCTGATAATATCAATTCTTCAATTGCTTGGATGGATTGTGCATCAAATATCATAATACGTTCATCATCCTGTAAGTAGATGCATATTTACTACAAGACAACCTGGTATAAATTGATGGATGTTTTGAAAACATGTTTCAATTGTTTTTCAGTATCCAATTTCAATGGCGGTATTCGATTATAATAGTTGATCTCAATCATATCTCCATCAACTACCGGAACCGGTAAAATCCTGATTATACTTTTACCGCCATTGTATAGCATCTATCATCAGAAGATGGTATACCATTGGTATATTGTTTACAAAAATATCTTCTGGAATAAATCTAACTGGTACAATTATAAAAATACTAGTTAGTTCAAGATAATCGCCAGGTAATGAATAATTGCTTTTTACCAGCAATTGTTCGTTCAGTTTGCTTTATAATGCCATATCCTGAACTCGCAAATCTTCGATTGACGAAATTTTTCTTCAGTTATTTGGATAAATGAATCAATTGCTTTAAATCACTAATATGTGGATCAATCGTATATCTTTTTATATCTGTGTAGTTCTGGAACGATTCACATCTTTAATCTCCCTAATTATTTTTACTGGCATTCATGTTTCCATCGACATGTTATTATCATTAACAATTCCCCGTTTTTCGATAACCAGCCAGCTGTTCATCAGTCAATGGTTGATCATATAATTGGGATGAATAGTAAAGACCGTGTGCTTAACATCAGTATTATAATGTCCAACATTATAAATGCTTTTGGTTGGTATGATCTAAAGCTCCAGCCACTTCATTATCGGATTTCTCATTTACCATTCAAATAAATCTTAGATTTTACATTAGAGACAATGGTTTCATTGGACATACCTTTCGTTCTGGTGTCGTTTTACCACACAGCATTATCTATATTGGAATACAACACCACCAGTCAATTGTTCTGTTCCCCAATATCCAGGTCCATTTGTTCTTACTTCATTTTGGTTCTACGCGACTATCTTCTGAACCAAACATTCTAAAATATGTACTCATTATTCTACTCTTTATGGGTGTAACGTCAATCGCACGCTACAAAATTATTATGAACATTTACATTGGTATAAGACAGATTATCTGTACTCTGGTTGCATAACATTCCACTAGTTGGTATATAAGAGGTTGCAGTTGGTTGTTGTTCAAATTGAAACCGTGTTATATTCCCAGATATAGTACAAATAACATCTACACCTGTGGGTCTCCTTAACAGGTGATCCATTAGTAACAACTCCAGTCAATCCTCCGGATAAAGTAATGCTCTGTTCCATTCAACCAAAAAGTATGAATACCTATTGGCGGTGTTATTGTTTGAGTTACAGGAACATCAGGAATTAAGAAATAGATTCTTGCTACTCGACTCATTCAAATAACCAATACCACTCAATCTTCCACCCTTTCTTCAGTAACGATATAATTTGGATCTACGGTATTTCCATTCTTATAACTCTTTATATTGAACACCATCTACATTACAAATGTTCCTCATTCAATCCATTGGATACATATTCACCAGGGTTTTGATTAAATTGACCTGTTACATCTTCAACTCTGCAATTCCGTCAGTGCCTACAACAGTAATTGTCAGGGATGTTCCTGTCGATGCCTTAACACCATTATTCCAAAGAATGATTAGTTCCATTGCAGTTAGTGTTCCAGTAAATGCACCTGAACAGGTTTTAGTTGCCTGCATACACCCTTTGATTATTACTTGATAATCATTACCATCTTTTACAGTAATAGTTTCTGTAACAATCAGTTGCAAATTCTCTACCCGTCTCGCATTCTCAAATCTCACTCATCTACTTTACATGTCCTTATAATCCCCCCAAAATCCTTTACAGTGGCTGTTGAGTTTCGTTAAAACTGATAGTCAATTGTTGGATTATCTAATGATTTTAATGTTGCATTACTAAAATCTATACAGAAATAAGATGATGACATTGATCTACCAATTATCCATTGTGGATTTCTTAAATGATGAACCGATAAATTCTTATTCTGTTGAGGATAGTACCTCGTTTCGTAGTAAAACTCATACTCGATTGCCTCCATTACCACCAGTTTTCAATAATGCTTTATTATTAAAGAACTTCCTATTCTCTTTTTCTTGGAAAGAATGTTCGCCAGAAGAACTTACGATCCTCCTTTCATTGTTTCAATTCAGGATAGGATTGTTGAATCATCAAGTAATCCTCAATTGGAATTGAGCTGAGTAATCAGCAAAATTCTTGGTATTCATACCTTGTTCAAATAACTAGCATTATCTTCGTAGATTGCATTCTTTACAACAGGATGCTGGTCAATATGTATAGCATCACAATCGTCATGGTGTTCATCCCACCTATTGAACGATGAACACCCGTATCTTTATCATAAGTAAGTGGATGTTTTGCCATTATTTCTTCCTCGAATACCTTTTTCGCCATCCTTTTGGTATTTTAGTTTCTAATACTGTTTTATTTAATGTACCATCTGTAATCAAAGATAGATTTTGGTTTGTTTGGTGATGGATTGATTCTTTGGTTTCAATCTCGATAATATCGTTGGGTCGTAGTGAAAGAATCTCTATTCCATCTTCATTTGATATTTCAATGGTCTCACCAGATTCAATAGTTCCATTGGTAGGCATATTTTTGTATGATAAGTATTCTTTATCTTCATTTTTATAGCGTGGTTTTATTGCTTTACTTTTTCTTTTTATATTTATTGAAGATTTTAAAGAAATCATCGCGCTGTTGGATCGATATCGTTTACCGTTGAACTTTTTTCAAGTAGACACTTACGCCTTTATCGGCAGACAGGATCTTAGTTTCACCGAGCGTAGTCTTGTTTCAAATCATCACCGTGAATACCTTTCAATGTTGCCGTCTCCCAGTAATCCCAGTCCATTAGAAGAACTGCGGCACCGGTTCCGGTTTGAGTCAATTGAAGTTCTCTGCTTGAAACCAGTTCCAAGGTAAGGAAATTTCCTTCCCAGATCTTCACGGCACTTTTTACCGTCATTCCATCACCAGCGATTGAACCACATTAGAGATATAAAGTTGCGCTGGTTCCTGAATTCCCAAAAAGTCATTTGACCTATCATTACGCCGGAGGAAATCAACTGTGTTGCTCCTCCACCAACATCATAAACATCCTGTTCGGGTATAAACATAGTTTCACTCATTGGTCTAACCGTTCCTAAAGTTGGAGCATCAACAAGTCCTGTAGTTTCATTCCAACCCCCGCACTTCCACACACACCAAAATATGAATTTGTCTTGATGAATGATTGGAACACATACAGTAACTGAAAACACTCAGTATTAGATCTAATAAAGCGTTATTGTCAAAAACGATCCTTCGTACTCTTTTCTCAACTCAACATTTCTCTTTCAATAAGAATTAGACATCAAATTAGGAGCCCAATACTATCGTTTCAAACCGATCACGAGTGACAATCTTAGAACGGCATTTCAGTGTTATTCCAAATTCGACTGGGTAAGAACATGGTCATTTCCAGTAAGCGTTTCATTATCTTCACGCTTTGATTACCAATATCAATCGGATTCAATTCATCTTCCATCCAACTGAAATGGTCATTCTCTACACTTGAAGATCCGAAAAATATCCTGAATCTTAAATCAACCGGAGACAACAGTGAAAATCTGATCTAATACATCTTCCGTAATACTTCCTCCAACCTTTACATTGTGGAAGGTTTAAAGCAGTATTTATGCATTTTATTTTTTCCTCTTTTATTATATTAGTTTCAAATTTACAGAAATCTATTAAAACCAAAATATATCCTTGTAATCCTCATTACCAATATTTCGATACTTCCGATATAATCTCAATCTTGAGAAACCAACACATCATCAGGATATGTTTTCTTTTTTTTACTTTAAATCTCTCGATTTATCTTTATTTATAACTTATAAAAAACTTGTGTATAATTAGTTGAAGCCAAACAAATAAGAAAAACCAACAATATACTTATATTCTGTTTATCTTCTTGACTTCAGATTTGATGGTTATCTTTTTTCATCGTTTTTGGCGGTAAATCAGTCTTCATTTTTCTATCTTGTTCTTTAGTTCTTATTTTGGCTTTTTCATCATACCACTTCAATTTTCTATTCAACTTTTTTTGAAAGTTTCCTTACAGCTTTCTTTATTGATTCTTTCGCACATACTTTTCCCTTGTTTTAAATCTATTAAATCCTTTAATCTTTGTTTTTCAATCTATTATATTCTCTATCTCATTCTGTTGATATCCATATTCACTCAACATATTACTTATTGTTTCAGAATCTTTACTGAAAACATCAGTATCCTGCGCATTCTGGAATATTTTGATACAACAAATTATTCTGTTCTTTATATTCTAGAAACTACTTGTTCTTGTTCTTGATGAAACTTTGGTCTATTTGATTTGCTTGTACATTCAATTGTTGATGTTTGATTGAACTCATGTTTAATGCAGCATATTCACTCGGATTCTCTTCACGCAACTTACTCCAATCTACATTATTATACCGCTCCTCCCAAACCTTGTATCCGCTCCCCTAATATTCATTAACTCTAAAGGACTTTGCATCAATGCTCTGATACGTCTCTTTACTCGTATTCTCATCAGCATTCTGATTCTCAATCTTTTTCTTTAATTCAGTTAGATTGTAATATGTTGCTTTATGCAAATCCTTTAATTGTCCGATGACAGGTTCTGCTTTCCACTCATTGGAACAATAATATCATATATCTGATTATCATCCCATCCTATTATCAGATAAATCATGAATGTTGAAACATTTCAGGAGCTCTGATTTTGATTCCTCACCTTCATTTTCTTCATCAATCTCTGTTCCTTCCGCAACAACTTCCTCCTTTCATCATTTGCTCCATCAACTTCATTACTTTCCTCTTCATTCGTTATTTCTTCAGTTTTCTCATCCTGCGGAAATAATAAATCTCTCCATGTTCACTTACACTATTTTCTTGGCATATCTCTATGTCTCCTTAATATCTCTATTTTCTTCCAAAAATGGTCTTCACTTACCCTTTCAAATAATCCAGAAATTGAATACTACCCTTATAAATATGATAAATCATCTTCTTTAATCATTTTGTCCGGGTCTGTATCCATTATATCTTTCCGCTTGCTCAAGATACAATTGAACTATCTCATCCCAATACTCATTCTCTATGATTTGCAATACCCACTTACTCTTCTGAATATCTCTATTTTTCAATATATACCCTCCAAATCCACCACTATAATTCATATAGGTGGAATGTTTTCTTGATTCCTATGCGGAGTTGACGGTTGCATCTGTTGGAGGCGGAAACATATATTCCTCAGTTTAGCATCTTATACTTCTCATCATTTTTTTGTTCCTTATTCGGTCTGACTCATTTTGGCTGGCCTTCACTATAAGACTTTCGGGTGAGCTGAGCTTCATGCATTTATTAACCTGTGAAGGTGTATTCATCCACTAAACATACTCGGCGTTTGATCAGGATGCATTGGAGGCAACAAAATTCTCCTCCTCTTTTCATCCTTGTTCTGTGCATTATTCTGTGCATACGCAGTTATCTAGCAGACGCTAAATATGCCACAGGTATCCAGAAAGGCTTTATATTATACCTGGTTTGACTTATTAGAACCAATTGGTTCATGTGGGTTTCAAACCCGTCAATCTGATATTTTTCTCTGCTTTAATCTTGCCATTATTGCGTCCTCTTTTTATTTAAATGTATAATCATATTTCATACTTAGGTGATAATCAGTGGTTCAACGTGATGGTATTCTCAGGAGTAATTCATCCTGTTATATAACCCGTAGTTCCCATATTCTTTCGTGTCCAAGATTAGCACCCGGTCCGTATTTTAAGTCTGCAAATCCATATCCATGACTGCTCCTCCTGGGCTTAGCATAATATTTTTGCTCTGACTTTAGGATTCGGATACTTCCTCGCCCCTGGTCCCTCCCATAATTCTTTTGCCTTGCTCAGAAGAAACCACTTCCAATACTAACATCGTATCCTGATTCTTTGAAGCTGCCCAAATCATCTCATTCAACCTTTCATTGGATATCGGATTCAATCCTTTCGGTGTCCTATTTCAGCATCTAGTACATCCTCTCCTACACCCCTCGTCCTTGCGTCTTATCTAATAACCCCTCAGCTCATCTGATAAGTTTCAGGTGCATCATTAAAGGATTTTCAAGATATTGAGAAGGAACCTCCTCTTTCTGGAAATGATGAATTATCTACATTTCTTTTCTTCCTCTGGTTGATATACTCCAGATTCAATATTCTTTAACTTACTATATTCAGCCATAACTCGACATGCATTTGTGCAATCCCCCCAAGGTACACTCATTGATTCCCTCCTACATTACTAACTTTGCACTTTACCAATCTGTGTTTATATTTTCGCATCTTACTCCGCTCTATCTGATCCTTCATCTCACGCCTCCTTGGAATCTACAATATCATCAGTCTCCTTCATTACATCAAACTCAATTGATCATATTTATATTCAGTTCCAACATCTATGCAAATTACTCATCGCCCTAACTTCTTCCTCTCGTATCTCATTTTGACTGGTTATTCTACTACTCTCTACGTCAGCTGACTCTGGTTTTCTGTACCAATTAACATCTGAATCTGCATCTCCTCTAATTGCTTCCCCTCTCCTCAGCTTCCTGCCTCTTCATCTCTTGCTGCTGATTTGCTTGCTGCCCTTCAGGACTCGACGGATTTATTAAATAATCCTCCGTATTCGTTATTCCTGAAGTCTGCTACATATCCCTATTAAATTGTATATACTCGTATCATTGA
Source organism: Chiridota heheva (assembly GCA_020152595.1). Taxonomy (NCBI): domain Eukaryota; kingdom Metazoa; phylum Echinodermata; class Holothuroidea; order Apodida; family Chiridotidae; genus Chiridota; species Chiridota heheva. Next base: position 29,908 of record JAIGNY010001062.1, read on the forward strand.
ATAATATTCCAGTCTTCCCAGATTTTAATTTCTCATGATACTCAATTACATACCCTAATCTCATTCTTCTGACCCGTTGACATATTCGTCTTTAACTTAATACACGTTAAATCATTCCACATCATAGGATTAGTGTACTCAGGAATATCACGATTAAACGTCATTACACTCTCCTACCACCCATGTCCTCATTACGCTAAATTAATAAAACATACTACAGAATATACTTATCGTTAAGTTGTGAGCAATCGTCTCATTTACTCTAATTTACTCGTCAACCTCCGTCTCCATGGCAATTCTGATCATTTACCATCATGTTCTCACTCGTTAAATCTATGCATTCCCTCCACTTTCCGGAACGCACCTCATCAAGATATTTTAATATCCCTACACCTCTGCAATATCTTTCGCGAGGGAAACGGAATACAGCATTCGGCGTCGTCATCGGTTTTCTTGTTAGAATTATCTAATAATCTAAATGCATCTACCTGCCTACCTTCAATCCCTCTTGCCTCTTCTGTTCGCGAACAAATTATCAATCAATTTTCCAAAAATAATGTCTTCTGATCCTGTATCCCCTTCATCGGTCAAATAACGATACTCCAGGAAATTGATGCGACTGCAATATACTTCCAGAGCAAAACGGCTATAATCCGTCGTCTCATTCTCAAATATATAATTCCACCCATATTATCCTTCTTCGCCCTTTATATTATCCATATCATAATCAATGTTATAATACCTCATGTATCTCCTTTATCTCCGTACTTTCATCCGATGTGTTATAATTCGTACCCTGGTGTTGATGCTGAACAGTGTTGAATGTCTGCGAATACTCAGGCAATTCTTTTCCTCCTCCTCATCATAACCCCTCTATTAACTCACTTACACTTATCGGACTCGTATGACATACAAATCGGCTCCTATATCAATACTACTTAAATCACTATTAACTCATCTCCTCTAACGGTATGACCTCTATCTTGCCTCCAACTATGGAGTACTCCGCTTTTATCTCTATACTATAAATCTCCTCTAACTTTATCGCCCCACTCTCTAAATCTATTAACTCCTCTCCTTCATCTATCTGTCCTGCTCTACTATCTCTACATCCTCCTTCAACTCTGGACCATTACTTCATCTATACTCTCCCTCAGTAACTCCCCTCTACTACATTATTCATTACTAATACCCGATCCTCAATGTATACCTTTAATATACTATTCCTCTGCATTAAACTATCAAATATTATGTCATTTATTATAACTTCACCTTCATTCCTGTCAAAAATAAACTGTTGAGAACTTCTACTCTTTTTGTTTCTCTCTACATTCCTGAAATTGTCCACACTATCTTTACTAAATCAGATTTGTTGAACAACTCTGCTTTACCTCAGCCTAATGTACTTAATACACATTCTGAACATCCGCACTTATCGCCCCACTCTTCGTAATATCTCCGTGCATTGGGGGTCTGGACCTTCCTGGAAATATTGATACGCCAAATTACGATTCTGAACTAACTCATTGAACCAAATTCAGCATTATGGTACTCTCATTCAATTTACTTTATTAAACTACTCTCACTTATCTCTCTTCTCATATTTATTTTTTCCGTCTATATTTGGTTTAACCAAATAGCCCAACTACTACCGCTTTTCTTTTCTGCTTCCTCAAATTCATTATTCCAAGAAGAAGATCCTAATAACTCTATACCTCCTCCATTTCCAACTATTAAGTATTAACGCCTCTGCTATATGACTATATTTATTCTTGTCAGGTACATCTTTGTATTTACCTCTTGATTAATAGACTGAACTCGCTTGAAACAATGCCCAGACATCGCCTTCCTCAATACCTACACCTCTCCCTATTACTAATCGAGAATAAATCTTCAGTTAACCTCGTTAATCTCTAAAACACACTCTGCCGTATCATGAAATCATTCGGATTCCGACCCCGCCATCATAGGTACTATCCTAAAATGCAACGACTCAATACCTGAAACAGCGTCGTTAAATCCGTCTGACTACCCTGACCCCGCAGGATCTCCCAACCTCTATACTCATGACATTCAGGATACTCACTATTTATTAACTTTATTATATTACGCTAGTGCAATTGCACGCCTGCTCTTTCCTCTACCAATTCATTAAAAACCCTCAATTGACCCTCTACCATCCTGAATTAAATACACATTTGCCGTTAATCCAAAATCAATCCCTAATAATATCGGATACCAGGTATGTAATCTATATCATCACACTGATGCAAATGGGAGGCATACTCAGAAATATCAGCTCCCATCATAACTATCTCCCCACCTATCCCTACATTTACTGCATCCAATCATTTCGCCTTTCGTATTAACTTCTCATAATATCCAATCGTTAAATTTCTATGTTCTCCGCTTCCCAGGATTTACACCTCCCATTTTCCATTCTTGTAAAAATTTGCTCCATATTGACGATATACATTTACTCCAGAATACTCATCCTGATTCTTCCATAACTCATGTATGTACTCATCATCTCCACTATTACTATCCATCTGTATACTACTCCTACTACATCGAACCCTCCTAACGCCATACTCGGATATCGCCCTAACCTACTCTCAACATATCCATTATACTCTGTTATCTCACTCGCCTCATTTATCCATCCATGACTCATTGCAACCCTTTATCTTTGTACATCCTGGTCCTGATCCGCAAGAAATATTATATCACTCTTTATTACAGTCCCATCCCCTACACAAAACTGAACCATTGCTCGCATGGATGACTCATCGTTATTTTGCCAATCCATTTCTACAAATATCTCCTGAAAATCCTTTATCGTCGTACTCATTAACTCAGGAAACGTCGCCCCTCATACTACAAACCTCGTCGGTCTCACACCCTCCACATTGTATCCGCTGTCCTTCCATTAAACTTAATAACTTGAACAATAACATTAGCGTCTTCTCACTACCTAACGAACTCTACACATAAACATATATCGCTCGATTCTTCACAAAAGTTTTGCAATACCGCCTGGGTATCTGGAAACTTTAACTCTAACTTCTTTATGCTTAACACAGTCCTTTTACTTTCAATCATATCCCTATTTATATAATATGAAAATTAGTTTAGTTCAAAAGGTGATTCAAAAGGTGATTCAAAAGGTGATTCAAAAGGTGATTCAAAAGGTGATTCAAAAAGGTGATTCAAAAGGTGATTCAAAAAGGTGATTCAAAGGTGATTAGTTCAAAAGGTGATTCAAAGGTGATTAGTTCAAAGGATAAATTTTGGATTTATTCCTCTATATTTTCCCCATCAATTTGTGTTAGTCTCTATTCATCACTATTCCCCATTGATTTTAATAGTGTCAGTTTCTAACCATCCGCATACTATCCCCACCGTTCACCCTTATCAATAGTGTCAGTCCCTACCATCCATCTTGTCCTCACTGGACACCACCTATCAATGGTGTCATCCCCTATCCTTCACTATGTCCCTATCGTTCCTCACCCTATCACTGCTTTATAGGATAGGATATGTCCCTATCGTTCTCAATTCTTATCAATAGTGTCAGTTTCTAACCATCCGCATACTATCCCCACCGTTCACCGGAATCCGTAGTGTCAGTCCCA